>JAOSBM010000006.1:14646990-14659492 GCA_027568955.1 Erythroxylum tenue
TTATCTTTCCAACGGTATATAGTATGAAAATTTTGGACATCTGAGCTGAAAGTTATTCCCTTTTTATTGTTCCATCTTAGTTTTGCTTCCGTCTCAAAATGACGTCGTCATCGTCTTAGTATGACGTCAGCATCGTCTTAGTTTTGCTTCTGTCTCAAAATGATGCCATCATCGTCTTAGTATGACGTCAGCATTGTCTTAGTCGCCTATCGCCTTAGTCAATGGTCATTTCTATTGTCTCAGTTACTGTTCATTTCTATCGTCTTAGTTACTGTTCATTCCTATCGTCTCAGTTACTGTGTCATTTCTATCGTCTCAGTTACTGTTCATTACTATCGTCTCAGTTACTATTCATTCCTATTGTCTCAGTTATTGTTCATTTCTATCGTCTCAGTTACTGTTCATTCCTACCGTCTCAGTTACTGTTCATTTCCATCGTCTCATAATGATGTCATATAGTCTGTTTCATTTTCTAACCTTTAGACGGTAGAATTTGTCATCAAGGTCTTCATGAGAGTTGTAGATCGTGAAGTTCTCTTTCAAACAAGCTAAAAATGAAGTCGATCTGAAATCTATAGCAAAAGTTATGGCATTTGTTCCAAGATAGGTGCAAATTGCTTGATGGTATAAACATGTTCGATTCTTTTGAGTATAACTTCCCCATCCGACTCCCAAATGAAGTGATTCTTGAAGCAACAGATTCCTAACTTCTTGTACTGTCTCTCCATGAAAATTTATATCTTTTGGAGTGTTTTTGCGAAAGTTGCATTAGAGTAAGTGAGGGGTCGGTTGGGAGAGCATGCTTAGGGTATGATCACGTTTTAGCTCATTAAGTATATATTGAGATGTAAAACTCCGATTGAGATGATTTTTGTTTCAACGCAAATTAAAAACTTAGAGCTACGATTTTTTTGATGAGGTCAAGTTGAGATTTTGGTGTTTGACTGATTTGGGCGCACGACCTTTGGGAAATGTTGGTTATGACCCCTACAGGGTAATAAGCTCAAGGTTTAGGATTCCGGATGTTGGGCTCCGGAAACAGGGTCCAACTTGTAACCCAAGGGTCAATCCAGAAGCGAGTTTTGGCGCTATCTCCTATCATCCACTGCATGCCTTGCAGTACTATATGCCACGTCACCTTAATGCCCCGCCAAACCATTGAACCCCCTTTCCCCTCCAGCGAGGTGGGGAGATGGTTGACGTCAAAGTTTTACTTTGCATGGAGAACCTGGACCCAAAGAGTATGTGGATTGGCTATCAGGGTCCATCCCAGTTTCGTTAAAAATGCATCGTTGGTCTCGTGAATTTTCTGGATGCCAAGCCCCCCCAATCCTTTCGGTTTACAAACATCCTCCCAAGAGACTAAATGAACCTTCTTCTGGTCATTAGACGAGCCCCACAAGAATTGTCTAATTAGTTTTTCCAGCTCGTCACAAAGGTTGCGAGGGAGACAGACAGTCTGCATGGTATAGCTAAGAAGAGTCGCGATGACAGACTGGGCCAGTGTGACACGATCAGCAAAAGACAATAGATTGGCTATCCAGTCTGACAATCTGTGGTGAATTTTATCCAAGATGTATTAATAGGTACGTTTGTTGACTCGTTCATGCAGTAGCGAAACTCCAAGATAGCAGCCTAGATCCGTCGTCTGTTTGAATCCCAGAGCTCGGCTTAAGGATCGAGTTACCCTGGGATGAGTATTGTTGGAGAAGTAGCACCGAGACTTACCTTGACTAATTCGTTGGCCTGAGGCAGCACAAAAGGTGTCGAGAATATCTCGAATGACAGAGACTTGAGCGATAGAGGCTTTAGAGAACAGGATAAGGTTGTCCGCAAAGAATAAATGGGAGAGAGGAGGTCCATTACGGCCTAACTTAATAGGCTTCCATCGGCCTTGCGTCACTGCGTTGTTAATGGAGTGACTTAGTCGATCCATACAAAGGACAAATAGGTAGGGTGATATGAGGTCATCCTGGCGAATACCCCTGGAAGATCTAAATTCATCACCCAGCTCTTCATTCCAAGTAATTTGAAATGAGACTGTAGAAATGCACTTCATTATGAGATTGATCAGTGACTTAGGAATCTCTATATCAAGTAAGGTATCGTGGATAAAATTCCAGGATAGCCGATCGTAAGCTTTCTCGAGATCCACTTTTAGAGCTATGATACCTTTACGAGCCGTTTTCCTGTGCATTGAGTGTATGACCTCCTGAGTAACGATTATATTGTCCGCAATTAACCGCCTCAGAACAAAGCTGCATTGGGTAGGAGCGACTAGATCGTCCAGGTAAGGTTTAAGCCTATTAATAATGATCTTGGTGATAGCTTTGTAAAGCACAGTGCATAAGGAAATAGGCCGGAACTGTGTAATCGACATCGGAGACGGCGTCTTGGGGATAAGGACCACGATGGTCCGATTGAGGTCAGATTCCCAAGTGTCATGTTGAAAATTGCGTTGTATGAATGCGGTCAAAGAAGAGCCTACACGGTCTCATTGGGATTGGTAGAACAGAGCTGTGAACCCATCATACCTAGGGGCCTTATCGGGGCCCTAGAGAAGAAAGCCAACTTGGTTTCCTCAGGACTGGGGGGGACTAGCCAGATCCTTTTTCGCATGTTGAGGAAGGGTGCCGGCCTAGCCCTGGAACTGCCAAGCTCGAGGGTGTTGATGATCGGCCATGTATAATTGCTCAAAGTAGCTTTGTGCTAGTCTCCGAATATGCTTAGGATTTGAGATCGTAGCTCCATTCTCATCTTTTAAGGCATGAATTCGAACTTGCTAGTGTCTGGCCTTAGTGATATCATGGTAAAACTTGGTATTTCTGTCGCCCTGACCTAGCCATTGGCTACGGGAACATTGATGCTAGAAAAGTTCTTCTTGATATAAGACCTGCTCTAATTCGGATTGTAGGTACTCCTCAAGCTCCCGAAGAGAGGACGAGTCCGTGTCTTTGAGATGTTTTTGGATGCCTTCGAGCCGGGCCATAAGTCGCTTCTTGCGCTGGAAAATGTTGTCAAACGTGGAAGAATTCCAAGCTTGTAAGCTGTCAAAGAACGTTTTCAACGCTCCACTAAAATCCAAATGAGAAGGTTTCCAATTCTCAGCTACAAATTGCTCAAAGCCAGTATGAGTTAGCCAAGTTGGCCAACAAAAGATGTCCTGCGAAGTTGAAGAGCAGTTGCCAACTAAAGAGCATTCCGCTCGGTCGTAGCAAGTGGGCAAAACTAAACTTACGGTTTTATGACATTTTTACCCTCCAAGTTTTCACTCTTTGTATTTTTCTTTTGTTCTGACGCTCCTCGCCTCACCACCAGCTTTAGGAAGTGGACTGACAGAGACACAAAAAAAAAAAAGAAGGGAAGTGGACAGACAGACACACAAAAAATTCAGCATGGAAAAGAAGCCCTTATTGTTGTGCTTTGTTGTGGGTTCCTTGGGGTTGTTATCGGCTGCTACTGGTTTTGGCGCTGAAGCCACAAGGATTAAGGTGCTGTACATTTTTTTTAAGCCTCTGGATTTAGTTCCTTTGTTACTTCTGCTTTATCAGTATTTGCTTTCTCATAGACTACTGCATAACCTCTTTTCGGTTTATGCGATAAACCGAGGGAAGGTACCACATTGAAAAAATATTCGTAATCCTGTGAATAACTAAAAGGTGGCTGAGTTATTCGTTCTTCCATTCTTAACATGTTTTGTTGTCTTGATTGCTACTAGAATATTAGTGTAGAAGAGAATAAATATTGGATGGGATTTTGGGTTGGTGTTGCTTTTTCTTTGGGATTGGGGTTCTCTATTTCATGGTGATTTTGCTCATTCTTTAACTCTAGTTCTTATCCGTCTATTCTTTGTCTTGTTGATCCTTCTCATGTAACTTTTATGACTAGTTATTTGTCCCCATAAGTTGGTAGTCCTTGTTGCTCTTCATTACCTTTGGCGAACACACTAGAAGTTAAGGCATTATTGGTTCTGCTTTGAGTTCTTTACTCTTACGAACATGTAGGTTAGGGGAACTCTCTGAAATAAAACGATAAAGAATGAATATTTTTGTTCTAATCTTCCAGGAAGTGCTTCTGCTCCATTTCTCCGTAGAAAACATTTTTTTTAATGAAGATATAGAAATAAATGCTGGAAGAATTAGGTAACATGTTTCGTTGTTAGTTGATGGCTTTTGAGCTAGCCTTTGCTTAACCTGGGAAGATCAGCAAGTTTATTTACTTATTTCTGGATCACAGAAATTCCTATTTTATCTAGTAAATAGTGAAGTAACAGGAATTAATTCTGGATCGACTCTCTGCATACTGACTGTGATGTTATTGATTATTTTCATTTCTTTTATGTAGACCCACATTTGATTAGGGAATTGGAGAAGGCATCTTTAAGTGCCCATGCGTAAAGTATCTATTCACAGCTTGTATCTAAAGAAAATGGAAGAATGCAAATTTTAGTACCAAGATATAGGCAGTTAATATGCTAAGATATTCTTTTCTTTAGGTAATTTAAAAGACTGCAATTAAACCAACAGAGAGAAGATTACAATAGTCAATTTATATTGGATTGATCTGCTTTGCTGGCTTATTCTTTCCATGAACCTCATAGGCTAATGGTTTGTGTCACGGATCCTCTTCTTATAAGAGTCCTTTTTGGTTGGATTAATTTGCTTGCACATATAATCATTTTTGAAAAGTTGATTTAGCGCATAAGTTATTATGTCCCTGATATTGTTCTTATTGATGATTAGGAGGAAAAAAACAAATCCTGATTTGAAGGATAGATGCTGGTTCAAATTTATTGGTTTATAGACTATTGGGTGTACCCTAGATAAGCTCTTTTGAAGAGAATAGGTGATGGTTGACCTAAGCTAAGCGCTTGTAGTTGTTGAACATCTGTTGTCGCATTACATGAAATCATTGGCTTTAATTAGCATTAATTGGACTTAATTTCCTAACAGTATTTTATGAATCCTTCTGTATAGATAAAGTCATTCTGTACAGTATTAAACACATTATTACATTTTCTTTCTCTTATTCGGACATGGTATTTGAGCCTTGTGTAATTAGAAGGATTCAAGTTCATGTTACACCACCCTCATTTTTGTTAGAGTTCTGATATGTTGGGTTTATCATCATTTCGTATGAGAGAGCATGTTAAATCCATTGCTAAGCTTCACTCAACAAAAGTTCTGAGTTGTCAGATAGTAAGAGATCATATGCTGCAATTATGATTAACTAGAGTATTGTTTTCTTGTTGCTTGACCTTATAAATGTGGTCCTTTATAAAGTATTAGGCAAATCGACTCAATGGTTGTATAAAGGAAGTCAGGATTTCCTAGTTAATGTATATGGAATTTTGTGCTTGTTAGACTGTATAGATTGACAGTCATTGTCAGCTGAACCAGTGTCCTGAACACATTAGGGCTTTGCTGCTTGGATGAATTACAATGCCAAAAGATCGTTGTAGGCCCATTAACACCACAAAGGTGACAACATATGTGGCTAAAATGTAGTAACTCCTTTGACAGTAAAGAGATCAAGGAGTCTTGAGCCGGCTTCCTTGACAAGAACCCCTAGAAGAGTATATATATTGTTAAGTAAGGTATAGTACCGTTCTTATCTTAATTATGCAGAACATATTCTTATGCTTCTGGTCATCATGATGACCACACCCTGCCCATTTCTTTGTTCTTCCCTTCTCTAATGCATATACAACTTGTGGTTGACAAGTGATGCACTGAACATGAATTGACCAAAAGCCTTAACAATCAAGTGCAACAATCAACATACATGATATATTTTCTGTTTTGGCTTTGTACTGCTTGTTTCACCTGATACTGCACGGAGAAAGAAACGCTGACGCAGATGAGCAGAAATTCCTCTCCCCAATCTGCCAGTCGCATGTGTTTTCCCTTGTATGTTTAGGTTTTCTGTTCACTGATGTGTTCCTATTATCAACCTTCTTAGACATTCTTTACAAATTTTACCCTGTTGAGCAGGGTCAAGTTGTGCCACGTTCAGCCAACCCTGGGCTTGCCTTGTGCTTTGTTAAATAACACTAAAATCTAACATGTTTGTTCGTTCAGGAGCCTCTTAGTTATAAAATGAGCAATATGGTGTACAAAATTGTAGTCCTGTACTTGAAAGTAAGAAACAGTGCCTTTCACAGCAGAGATATTGTGTTATAACTGGACCTCTCTTGGTAGGATGTTGCATGATTATTCTTATGTAACTACGCTGTAGCTGTTCAATGAGTTGCTAACTAATGGTTGTCTTCACTACTTCCTCAGTTGAGCATATGATTTGGTTAGGAGAGAATGACTTAGGGGAATAAATGTTTCTCATGTTACTCGTATTTTGAGTGGATTGTCTAAAGGGAAATACTGTTTCATTGTGTTTGCCAAGTTGATAAGATGTTGTGTTTTAGAGGTAGAGAGAAGGAAAGAATAGGAAATTGTGGGGAATGCAGAAAACGCTGGGGAAGCATCAATGCGCCATTGCTGACCCTTATTCTTAATTTTATTTGTTTGACTTGTCTTCACTTCCATTCATTTGCTATCTGAATGTCAACTTGGCTGAATCTTCTTGCTTGATTCATCTTTTATTGCGTTTTCAAAATAAATGTTCTGTGAGATGTTGTCAAGTATCTACTTATATAACCCCTATATTCCCTTGAACAAATTTTGTGAATGATTACCAGCTTTTGGTAGATATTTTGGCCAAAGTAAGTACATCTTGTTATTTGACAGCATCATGTTGTTAGTAACTCATAGGAATTTCTCCGGTTGTTCCTTTTGTAATCCTGCAGGGATCTGAGGTCCAATTTGTATCAGCTACTCAGTGTTCATATCCTAGAAGTCCAGCACTGGGACTTGGGTTAACTGCTGCAGTGGCTCTTATGACAGCACAAATAATTATTAACATCGCAACTGGATGTATTTGTTGCAGAAGAGGCCCAAATCCATCAAACTCAAATTGGAGACTAGCATTGGTCTGCTTTGTTGTTTCCTGGTAATTCTAAATGGCCATTCAGTGAGAGAAACTTTTAAGTTGTCATTTTTATATTTTCTGTATAAAAGCATATGTTCTCTGACCACCCTGGATGGTTTTTGGTTTCTAAATATAGGAGCAGTGTTTCACACATTACATTTAGGATTTCTGGGGATGGCAGGAGGGTGCCATGGGAGAAACTTTTGGTACCTGCCTAGATAACTCTTGGTAGCTGCCTTATCAGGATGAAAATGCTCAATGTTCATGGCCCCTAATAATCTGGTCCAGTGATAACAGGACCAAAAGCTAAGTGATATTTTGTTTAGTGGTTTGCCTTTTCCATAATAATTTGTAATCGGATGAGAATATAAACCCCAAATTCATCCGAGTGTTTGATTTCTTGTCTGACCTTATGGGGGAGCCCAGATTTTTTTTACCTAGTTAGGAATAGAAAATAATATATGGGTAGCAGCAGGGGTGGTAGTTGCTTGTAATAGGCAATGACTACAGAGAAAGCAGCTGCGCTTTCACCTGGCGCCTAAGATTGGGAGGGAGGTCTAAGTTTTTGGAAGCCAATTTGCATCTCACATTTTATTTGTCATTTTTTAATCTATAAGAAAAGTACTTCTTGTGGTAACCTTTTCCCTTTTAAATGATATTTTTATTAAAAAAAAATCACAAATCTTTGCTGTAAGGACTGATGAAAAAATTTAGGGAAGTTTGTTGATAGGAGTATGGGTGCTATTCAACGATAAAAATGAAAGTACAAGGACCACCCAGGATTGGCATTCAGTTCTCAAATACCAACTAGATTGTGATTGTATAAGTGTCCATTTGAGACAGTTTTCTTTCTATTTCTCCAAGAATCGTATTTCTTCTTTCTTTTTTGTGTTCCCAACTGTGTATGGGATGAACTTACAAGAGAACTATCTTTTATTCTTTATGTTCCACTCAAACGGTAAAGAAATGTATGTTGTGATTAGTTTTGGCTTGATAATTAGACTCAGAAAGTAAAGTCCTGAGAAAATAAAAGTCAATATATAAATTTTAGAAGAGGAGCAACACTCAAGTTTAAGACTTTGACCATGAAAAAAGGATTCATGGATTGAAGCCTTAGGTAGGAACAATCAAAACAAAAACATAAGCTTTAATGATAAGTTTTGGACGGAAAGATGAAATTAGGAAAGTCATGAAGCTTAAGACTCCGTGCCTTTCTTATCATTTTCTATGAACACAGGCAGCTTGCTTTCGTAAAGGCTTGTTGCCCTTTCAATTGATATAGTTTGTCTGAAATTGATTGATTGCATGCAGGTTCACATTTGTTATATCCTTTCTTCTCTTGCTAACGGGGGCTGCACTCAATGATCAACATGGTGAAGAGAGCATGTACTTTGGAAATTATTACTGCTATGTTGTAAAATCTGGAGTCTTTGCCGGTGGTGCCATCTTGGCCTTTGCAAGTGTCACGCTTGGAATTCTCTATTATCTCACTATAAACTCGGCAAAGTCTAGTAATGGTCTATGGGGCAATTCATCTCTTCCCAATCAAGGTGGCATAGCAATGGGACAACCTCAGTTTTCACTGCCGGCCCCTCAAGATCCTGTTTTTGTGCATGAAGATACGTACATAAGACGACAGCTCACTTGATTGGTACGTTTTTTGAACAATGACTGGATGTCTTTAGGTTTCTGGGTTTGTGTTGATCTCAAAGTTTGAATTCTTAGCAGAAGACACTGGGAGAAGGTGGGCAGGTTATAAAGGTTAATGCCCTTTAATTGTGAGAATATTGAAGTATTCACCTAATATAATTTTTATATTGTGGTTAGTAGATTGATCTCAAAGGCTTGTATATATTGGGGAGTTTTTTTTTTTCTTTTTTTTTGGAGTCATGTGTAGACAAGGAAGCAGAGGCCTTGGCCTTCATCGTAGTGGTTCTTCTGGGAATGAACACGTAGTTCAAATCCAAGATGACGTAGTCAGAAGAAGTTCCAATGGCAAGCCCAAATCGAGCAAAACAAGCTAAACAGTGAGAAACCAGCCTTGCTACTACCAGATATATCTGCTTAATTTGCTAATTTATTTGTATGATTGTGATAGGTCCCAGTGAAAGCTTAATAAGAAGATAGAACTCTGCTTTAAGAATGATATTTGAAAACCTAAATGCCTTCTGCTGCTAAATACATGAAAGTTTAAACAGAAATAAGTATAAATAGCCACGTACTACGGACTCGAGACTATTGAACTAGTTCCTTCCTGCGTTGTTGTTTTGAAAAAAAAAAAAAAAACTTTAAACTTCCACAGTAATACATCCTTACTAATGAATCACATATAATCACGTAGTACTAATTAATGCTGACAGTATAAGCACTATAGTAGCATCTAGATCAAGTTTATACAAGAAAATCTAATTATCAAACAAAAGATGCATAGAGAAACAAAATCAAGTCTTAGGTTTATAAAAATTTGAAAAGCCTATGCAAGGAATTGTAGCTATGATGAGGGAGATAATTATCCATTAAACTCCATGAACAAATTTCAAAAGATCCTGCCTGAGATAATTCATTTCCTAAGATAATCTAATGTGTTAAAATCTAATTGTTATTGTCTTTTATACAAAAAAAAAATGTAAATGATGACCAAAATTCATAATGAGAAAATGAATTTAGAAAGAAAATTTGGATATCCTTCTAGTCTAGTACATGGTTTTATAGGCCTAAAAGTTTCTAGGTCTAGTTCTAGGCTCAAGCTTTTGTTATTAGGCCCGGAGATATGACTTTACTTTTAGTCTGAGTTTGAGTTTTGAGTTTCTTATCAACAAACTTGGAGAACCAATTAAATGTTACAGTGTTCTTCGATGCTTGGCTTTAACAACCAAATTTGAGAATACAATATTTGGTGAGAGAGAGTGAGTATAAAGGAGTGACCCATTTTTAACAATAATGATTGCTTTTTATGCTGAGTTGTACTTGTATAGGATAATGCCACTTGTTTTCATCCCGTGTAGGCTTTGAGCATCTCTTGAGTGTTTGGGCTTTCTTCCAACCATAAGCCCAACAGATTTGATCCATATCTATCAATTGCCCCTCGAGCTTCAATCGCTTGCTTATTTTAAGGTTGAAACGTCCACTTTGTAGTGTGGAATTTAGGCCTATACATTAAACACACCATTTCTTTTATGTAGATTGATGGGGGCTTATTCTTTTGTGAGATCGTGTTGTTTTAGCCCATTAGTTTGCTACTTCATTTGGTGTTAAGCCTTAAAAGTGTTTCACTTTTCATCAAGTCTAATGTTTCACTTGTCATTAGGCTTTGAGATGCTTTGTCAGGCTTGAGTTAATTTTGTTGTTGTTATGTACGATGTTCTACTTGGTGTTAGGCATGGTATTTTGTTACTTGACCTAAGGCTTAAGTCATTAGCATGACGTGTTTCTCTTGTTATTAGACTTGGATTTTTGCTTGGAATTAGGCTTGGTGTTTCTCTTGAGATGTTTCATTTGATATTTGTCTTAGTGTTATTCTTAACTTTTGGCCTAGTGTTTTTCTTACATCAATCCTCGGGTAATTTTCTTGACCTAAGGCAGGGGTTTTTTGCTTATCGGTAGCTTGAGGTATTTCACATGTTATTAAGTGATCGGGATAAGTTTTAATCTTATAAACCTTCAATATTCCGCAAGCGCACGGTTCGTAACGTAGTATTAAAAGTCTCGACCCACGAGAAAGGAGAGTAATCCAATCCTAAAATCTAAGGCCAGAAAAGCTATAAAACTGAAAATAAAATATGCAATAGAAATTAATTACGAGAATTGAATTCAACCAATCAAATCATAAATTCAACACAAAAGTATTAACAAGTGAGCAATATGCAATCACAATATAAATAAACCTAAGGAATTTACCAATTTATGAGAAAGGAGATTTTACTTATCACTAATGCTAACCTAGCTAATTATGTGTCAATAGAGTGTCGATTCTAGACTATCTTATGGTTGATTACTCTCTCTCGAGTTATAACCATTAAACCTTAATCAGATTATAAAATTTGCAATCTCTCAATTCATAAATTATCCAAAACCCTAATTAGATCTAAAGCAATCAAATAAACTATCAGAACATCACACAAGACCTCTCTCTGCATAATTACCAATATGATTTGTCACAGTCTTTATTAAATTGCATAACTCTCATTAATCTAACTTAATAGTTTTTCATTTAGTTCACCCTCTCAGTTTATTATCAAATTATGCAAGAAAGCAATCAAATCACGACATTCATCCAATAAACACAATCAACTAAATTATCATTAAATTAAAATAAAATCCCAAAGGAGACTTTAGAACATCATCAATATTCTAAATCTTATCATCATACTATCCATCTCAACTCTATACATAAACAAAATCGAAATGAAAAGGAAATAATGACTTAGAATAGAAGACGGAAGTTAGCTACGTCGGGAAACCTCCTGATCTGGGAAGCACGTCGAGTCAGCTTCGTCTTCCTCTTCTTCCTCTTCCTTGTTCTTCTTTCTCTCTCAATATTCTCTCTTTAGGGTTTCAATTATGGTTGATGCAAAAGCTCCTTTGTGCTCCTCTTAATGCTCTTTAAATAGTCCTTTATGTTTTGGGTAACCCTAGAGTCTTTATGGGGTCCGAAAGGTCCAAAAAGTCCCTCAAAACGTGAAGTTCGTAAGCGACTATGTGTCTGCCAGATGCAGGCCACGATCGTGGCCTGTGTGCCATTATTTTGGGTAGAATGTCTTCCGAAACTTCTCCATTCTTCGATATTGACCCTGAAACACTAGCAAACATATCAAGGTACCTTAAAAACATAATCTTTAAGCTCAAAAGCTTGTACTAACCCATAAAATACTTAAAACACAAATAATTAACAAACTAACACAATTCTAACCTAAACACATACTAAATGATCGAATTAATGGCTAAACACATATCAAGCTATGTCCTAAAACATGATGCAATTTACACTTATCACTAAGCCTATAGTCTAGTTTGGCATTAGGCTTAATGTTTCACTTAGCATTAGGCATAATGTTCAACTTTATGTTAGACTTAAGATCCTTTTAGTATTATGCCTAATATTTTTCTTAGCATTAGGCCTCAGGTTTTGCTTGGCATTAGGCCTAGTGCTTTACTTGACATTAATCTTAATATGTTTTATTTGACGTTACTCCAAATGTTTTTCTTAATATTAAGCTTGGTGTTTCCCTTGATGACAAGTATGAGGTGTTTAGCTTAAGCTAAGGCCCTAAGAGTTTCGCTTGTTGGGAATTTAAACCTCCCAAACCCACACCCAAGGATATTTATAATAGACAAAAATATCAGAAAATATTAACACAATAGAATTTACGTGGAAACTCTCAAACCGGAGAAAAACCACGGGCAACAAGAAAAAAATCCACTATGTAAAAAATTCTTACAACCACACAATTTTTCCTCTCACCCAATCCCCTAATACACCAATACACTCACAAAGAAATACCCAAGACAAACTCTCCAA
>JAOSBM010000006.1:14708971-14722083 GCA_027568955.1 Erythroxylum tenue
TCCACCATAAACTCTGCTCCATTCACTTCCAACCGGACTCCTTTACAGACCCCTTGAGAGAAAGTTCTGTGTCCATCCCCTAGGGTGGAATGTTAACACTCTTGATCTAATTTTGCAAGTCCACTCTGAAAACACCGTGTTCTCGATTCTATTCTAGGCCAATGAGCTGTCTCTTCTCCTAAATTAGACCCAACCTAGGGTTTCCAACCTCTAAGCCTGCACCTCACACGATTAAAAAAATAGAGGTTTTTTATGTAGTTGCAATTAGTGATTTTGTTCACCGAGATTGGGCGGGAATCCTCTTTGCATCACTAGTATCAGAGCTCGTTTTAGACAATGGCAAACAACAACAAAAAGAAAGATCTCAAGGATCTTGAGAATCTCATTAAGGAAACAAATGAGAAACATAGTAGAGCAATTGAAGAAATCAGAGAGTAGAGTAATAAAGCTACGGAGAAGATCAAAATGATGATTGCAGGAATTGTTTTACAAGCTACAGAAGTTGTATCTCACTCTGAACAAGCTCCTAATAATGGCAGTGGAACTTTGGGAGCAAGATTGAGCAATAGTGGAGGACTACACCAAACTGGAATTTCCTCAATTTGATGGTGAAGGTCTGAATGAATGGGTTTATAAGGTGGAGCAATTCTTTGAAATTGATCACACAGTGGAAGTGGATAAGGTGAAGATTGCTTCCATTCATTTGGATGGTACAGTTCTCATTTGGTACAAATGAGTTTTGAAGACTAATGACAGAGGTAGAGTGATTCCCTAGGGAGAATTTGCGAAAGCTTTACCAGCAAGGTTTGCAGAGCAGGTGCTTGTGGATCTAATTCCTGAACTCAAGAAGTTGAAGCAGGTGGATTCACTTCAATATTATTTTGATGAATTTGATATGAAATTGGGTAAGATAGATTTGAGTGAATCTCAAGCCATTAGCCATATTCTGGGGGGATTAAGAGAAGAAATAGAATTGTCAATAAGATTGTTCAACCCAACAACTTTGCAATCGGCTAATGCCCTAGCTAAAGTTCAGAAGTCATGCGGCCAAAAACGCTTATGTGGATAATATGGGCAAGTTCCAAGGAGTGACCAAGACTCAACACAAGGAACAATTGTGAAAACCATTTTTACTCCTAATATGAGTTATAATGTGCCTAAATCAGGCATGTTAGCCTTGCCTACTCCTAACAATGTGGCCAGTAATGGGATTGCAAATACAAAGCAAACCAAGAATTTAACTAGTTAGGAAATGGTTGAAAGAAGGCAACAAGGACTTTTCTTTTGATGTAATAAAAAATTCATTCTAGGATATAGATGTAAGAAGAGACAAATGTGTATGTTAACTGTTGCTAATGATGAAGTTGAGGGAACAGACTCACAAGGTGAGGAAGAAAACAATGAACAATCATTAGTAGTAAATTCAATAGCTCCACAATTATCCATCCACGCCATTACTGGGACTTACAGCCATCGGATCATGAGATTAAGGGGTTCTATGGGAAGGAAGCACTCACAACTTTATGGATCTTAATGTAGTAAAGAAATTAGGTTGTGTATTAGAACCTATTTTTAAGCTAAAGGCCACTGTAGCTACAGAAATGAATTGATTTGTAAGGAGATTTGTAGAACTTCTCAATAGGCTATGCAAGGTATCACTTCAATGCAAATTCCTTAATCCTGCCTTGGGATAATTATGACTTGGTGTTAGGCATACAATTGTTAGCTTAGTTGGGAGATATTATATGGAACTTATAAACAACTGCAAATGCGATTCCAATTGGGGAAAGAAGAGTGTGTGTTAAGAAGTGAAACTTATAATAAGTTTCAATTGGTTACAAATGAAAGTATGCAAAAACTGTTCTCACAACTGTCACTCACACAATGTTATGCATTGTCCATACAACCCAGAAGCAAATTTAGCAGACGCTGTTAAACCATTAACTGGAATGATATTAGAAGCATTGAAGAACTTTTCAACAATTCTCTAGGAACTTAAGGGACTACCTCCTCATAGGCAGCATGATCACAAGATTGTTCATAAGGAGGGAGCACAATTGGTCTGAATAAGACCATACAGATACGGAGCATCACAAAAGGATATCATAGATAATATGACTCAGGAACCGTTGGAATCAGGTGTCATACAAGCTAGTCCCCTTTCTCTTCTCTTGTTGTTTTATTTAAGGAAAAACATAATAAATGGCGAAATGTGTATAGACTATAGAAGCTTAAACAATCAAACAATTAAAGATAAATTTCCTATTCCTGTTATTGAGGAATGATTAAAGGAATTACAAGAAGCCTCAATCTTCTCTAAATTGGATTTAAGATTTGGTTATCATCATATTAGAATGCACCTTGATGATGTTCACAGGGCAGCCTTTGGAACAAATGTAGGTCATTATGAGTTCCTTGTAATATCCTTTGGCCTTACCAATGCACCCTCTATAGTTCAGAGTCTTATGAATAAGGTATTTCAACCTTATTTGAGGAAATTTTACTTAAGTCTTCTTTGATGACCTCCTTATTTATAGTCATGATATGAGGGAGCATGTTGTCCATATCACTAAGTTGTTTGAGCTTTTGTTGCAACACTCTATATTTGTTAAATTGTGCAAATACGATTTTGCTATGGCTTCTGTGGAATATTTGGGTCATTTCATTTCCTCTGAAGGAGTATCTACAAACCCAAAGAAAATTCAAGCTATCTAGGATAAGCAACTCAAAGGATTTCTAGCTTAGCTGGGTATTATCGCAAATTTACTAACAGTATGCCCAACTCAACGATCCATTGGATCTTCTAATAAAAAATAATGTTGTAATTTCTTGGAATGTATCACATAAAAGGGTTTCGATCTCTTGAAACAAGCCTCGAATTTAGCTTTAGTTCTAGCCATGCCCAATTTCCATTAAGATTTCAACTTTAAAATGGACATCCAATTTCCTATATCACTAAAGTGTTGTCCCCCTCCCTGCCTACATCCAATTTCCTATATCACTAAAGTGTTGTCCCCCTCCCTGCCTATGATAAAGAAATGTTTTCTAAGAATGGAAACAATATCTTATGGGGAGACATTTTCTCATAAAAACATATCACCAACTATTGAAATTTCTCTCTGATCAAAAGCTCACCACATTACATCAAGTCAAATCACTTGGTTAGCTAAACTAATGGCATATGACTATAAGATTCAATATAAGCAAGGCAAGTCTAATACAGCTGTTGATGCTTTGTCAAAAATTCATTCTTTTGATGTTATTGCTCTATCGGCCAACTGAACTGGTTTATTTGATGACATCAAGCTCTTATGGAAAACTGATTCTCATCTACAATTTATGAAGAAGACTGCTACAATACTTTAATGCTAGTGCAGTAGGGGGTCATTAAGGCATACATGTTACCTATCACAGATTATCTTCAATACTGGTGATATTGTCTATCTCAAAAAAGATCTGCAACTCAAGAGGTTCTTAAATTAGCAACCAAATAATTTGGTCCTTACAAGATTTTTGATAAAAGTGGGAACACTAATTATAAATTGGCTTTGCCACCACCCTCTACCATCCATCCTGTGTTTCATGCGCCTCAGCCAAAAGCAGCTCTTCCTACTAATAAGGCCACTTCTGTTCTACTTTCTTCTTACTCTTCCCACTACTATGCTAAAACCATTAGCTATTTGAGACAAATGTAAAACCAAGAGAGGCAATGTAGCAGCCACTCAATGGTTGATCCAGTGGTCCAACGCTTCTCCAGCCAATGCTAAATGGAAGTTTGCAAGTGATCTTGAAATCATATTTCTAGATTTTCCCTTGAGGACAAGGGATTCAAATTTGGGGGTGTTATGTAACTGGTAGTTGGAAGTTAGTTATAATTGTTAGATGACAATTGATACGGTTAGTTTCTGCAAAAAAATAATTAGCAACAGCAGCACCAATTAATGTGAAAAAATCATGTATATTGATTGATTGATTGATTGTATTTTATTAATTTTTCTATTATATTAGAATATCACATAAATCATGGGATTAGAGAGTATCCCATAAATTATGGGATTAGATATTGTATTAGAATTATTAGTTTCTATTTATAGGTACTAGAATTTTGTATATAAGTAATACTTGCTGTAAACTTTAGAGATATGCAAAAAGCATAATTTTTATTCAGAGCCACGTTTTGACTCTTTGGATCAAGTTGTTTCCAACCTTTATTGCTGCAAAAATATCTCTTTTCCTTTGGCTCAACCTTCATTGCTACACCCTATTTTCTTCCTTCCATTTCAATTTTCATTGTTGTCTCCTCCCTGTTTTATCTCTTTTATCTTAGCCTTCATAGCTGATTATTGTGCTCTAAAATAGAGCATTTCTTAAAGTCGTTATCGTTGGAAGTGTCTAAGGTTTAGCCTCCTTGTAGAAAGAGGCAAATGTCAAAAGTTGAAGCAAGAAATATCACTACTATATAGTCGGAAGAAACTGCTTGATTCTAGCAATTAGTGGAATTACCATCACAAAAGTCAAGTAGTCTTCTTACACTAAAAGAGATTCAGAGAGAGAGAGATCTTTTATAAACAATCATAAAAAGCCCTCAAGTACTTGTTATTTGGCATATTCAAGTAAGTTTCCATTTTCTTTTGGATTAAAGGCCTCAAATACAAACTTATACCAACTTTTGGGTCATGGACTCAGGAGCTACATACCATATGACCCATTTATCCATACACTCCATGTCCAAGTAGTAGAAAAATAGCCATAGATGAATCTTTAACAATTGTAAAAGGTGTAGGGAATGTCAAAATAAGTCCATCATAACTCATAAGAAATGTTCTTCATGCTCCTAAACTATCAACCAACCTTATTTCCATACAAAACACTCATCCAAGATTTATATTGTAATGTAATATTTTACAATAACCATTGTGTATTTCAAGACAAGGATTCAAATAGGGTGACTGGACCAGCTAGAAAAAGCGTGGCCTTTACTATCCTAAAGCACCAAATCAGTTGAACATAACTAAGGATAGATTATCGCATTCTTTATAATTAGATTCTATTGCATCCAATAAAGAAAAAATTTTGCTACACCGTTATCAGCTAGGACATCATTTCGAATTATTAAAGATTATGTTCGTAAATAAAGAGGGAAAACCAATTTGGGACTAATATCAAAAAGTTTAGGACAGATAATGCCAAGGATTATTTCAATCGAGTTCTTACCACACACACTTTTAGAAACATGGAAAAGTTCATGAGTCATCTTGTGTGTATACTCCACAATAAAATGGGGTAGTAAAAAGAAAAAATGGTCATCTCCTCCAAAAAGCACAAGCCCTATTATTTTAGAAGAATATGTCTAAGGCGTTTTGCAGAGAAACAATTCTTACAACCACTCATTCCATAAAAAAATTGCCTTCTAGAGTCTTAGGACTCAAAAGTCCAATGGATGTCCTTTCAACATTTTACCCAAATCTAAACAACACTACCAACAATCTTATTCCTAGAATTTTTTGGTGCGTGTCATTTGTTAGATCCTAGGGCTCTAAAATGTGTCTTTCAACATTTTACCCAAATCTAAACACTACCAACAATCTTATTCCTATAATTTTTTGGTATGTGCCAATTGTTAGATCCTAGGGCTTTGAAATGTGTCATTGTGGGCTATTCTTCAACTCAAAAAGGGTACAAGTGTTATGACCCTCCATCAAAGCAACTTTATGTCTCAATAGATGTCACATTCAATGAACAATATTTGTATTTCAACAATTCTTATCTTCAGGGGAGAATTCAATTAGGGGGAACACAAGGAAAGATTTTGGCTTGATTCGATTTATGTGTCCAATTCTACAACACCAACCTTACCTTCTTATTCATCCTATCTAAACCATATGCCAAAACAACCATTTGACCCTATTCCTAAACAACCCATATTTGAACCCATTCCAGAAGCACTAAGTGAACCATAAGAAAAACTTGATTCTGCCCTTAGAGATGGGAGATTTGACAAAGGCAAGGTGTTCACAAAAAAGAGGATGGTTGTTCCTAAACCTACGAAAGTCCAAGAGTCCAACTTAGATTCTTCACATGAGTAAACAATTTCTAATCCACAAGTACAAAATGAAAATGAAGTTCATATGGATAATGATCAGTAGTACCTTCCTATTGCCATCAGAAAAGGAACCCGAGATTGTACAAAATGATTATTATGCCCTCTTGCACATTTCTTATCGTTTGAAAATTTTTCACTATCTCACAGAGCCTTCCGTATAAGCCTGAATACCGTTACCATCCTCACCACCTTATCTGAGGCTTTATCTAATAAAAAATGAAAAGAAGCTATGAATGTGGAGATGGAAGCATTGGGAAAAAAAACAAAACTTGGAAATTAGTGAAATTACCTATATGAAAGAAACCAATGGGTTATAAGTGGGTATATACAGTGAAATATTGGGTAGATGAGTCAACTAAGAGATACAAGGCCCGATTGGAAGAAAAAGGCTATACTCAAACTTATGAGATTGACTATTTGGAGACTTTTGCTACTATTGCAAAGATGAATACAGTTAAGAGTATTATTGTCATCATCAGCTAATTATGGTTGAGAACTGCAACAGTATGATGTAAAGAATGCATTTCTACATGGAGATTTAGAAGAAATTACATGGAAGTTCTAACAGGTTATGGGAAGAATTTGGTTGCTCATACTGAGTGTAAGTTGAAAAAGGCACTATATGGCCCCATGCAATTGCCTAGAGCATGGTTTGGAAGATTTACTACAGTTATATTGGCTATGGGATAAAGACAAAATCAAGGAGTCAAAGGGAGTTACAACTCTTCTAATGTATGTTGAGGACCTAAATAGTGTAGGAGATAATGAAAAAGAGAAACAACTGCTGAGTCAACAATTAGCTAAGGAATTTGAGATTAAGGCATTGAGAAGGTTGAAGTATTTCCTTGGAATTGAAGCTGCACATTCTCACCATGGAATTTTTATCTCAAAACAAAAGTATGTTATAGATCTTCTCATGGAAATAGGTAAGACATCATGCAAAACCTACAAGCACTCCTATTGATCCGAATCTCAAGCTTGGAAAAACAGAGGAGGATGCTACAATAAATAGAGAGATGTATCAATGCCTAGTAGGCAAACTAATTTAGTTGTCTCACATATGACTAGATATAGCACATGCAGTCAATATAACTAGTCAATTTATGCATAGTCTGAAGGAAGTTCATCTGCAAGCAGCTCAAAGAGTACTTCAATATCTTAAAGGAACACCAAGGAAGGGTATTTTGTTCAAAGAAATGGAGGTTTGGTTCTTGAGGCATATACCAATGTTGATTATGCTAGATCTATTATTGATAGAAGATCAATTTCAGGATATTGCACTTTTCTTGGTGGGAACCTTGTGACTTGGATAAGCAAAAAACAAGGTGTAGTGGCTCGATCAAGTGCAAAGGATGAGTTTTGGGCAATGGCTCAAGGTGTGTGTGAACTATTCTGGTTGAAAGTTATTCTTGAAGATTTGAAGATTAAGTGAGATGGCACTGTGAGACTATACTGTGACAATAAATCTACAATCAACATAGCTATCAACCTAGTTCAACATAATTGTACAAAGCACATTGAAATCAACAGGCACTTTATCAAGAAAAAGTTAGAAATTGAATTAAATTGTACTCCTTATGTGTCTACTCATGGTCAGCTGGTTGATATTCTCACCAAAGATATTTGAGCTGGGAATGGAGAATACCTATTTGCAGATCTTGATGAGGAATTTCATGAGATAAGATATATAAGATGAAGTTATGCAAGCTTTTGGTGAACAGTCAAGGTTGACTATCAAAGTTTGCAAGACGCCTTTGAAAGTTTTGAAGTGGAAAAGTTTGATGTAAAACTCATTTCAAATTGAAAATAATGAAAGGATAAAAGTCTAAAAGCATGTGGCACATTCAATTGGGCAAGGCAATCAACCAGGCAGCAAGGTTGGAAGATGGCGGAGAGGTAAGCCAGACAAGGTGTCTGATCCACCAATCTAGCCCCTTAATGGTTATACTAAAAAGAAAAGCAAGCAGCTAAGTACACCCAACTCCCATGGCTATTTTTCTTATTCTAGAAAGTGTTAGATTTACTCAACAACTTTTTATCTATTATGAAAGGTGTTGGACTCACTCAACTACTACTTTACATTTCCTCATGTCTAAAATAACATGTTGTGATTAGAAAACCTAAGAGAAAACAAGAGAAAACGAGTGGATACAAAGAGAAACCAAAGGGAAGAAATTTATGCTAAGTTGTGCTAAGCAATTGAGTCATTGTGCATAGTTGTGAGCTTGGGCTATAATATTGGATTCCATTATCGATGTTCTCTTGAGAAGAGAACTTCGAGTGTTAAGTTGAGAGTAGGTTTGAGAGTGAATAAATTGAAAGTGTCCATATACTAAGAACAATTATTAAGACATAGATAAACCAACATGTACCAGCATATTTAACACGGAGCATCATCACAAAAATATGCAAATAAAATATAACTCTTCATGCAGGATAGAGGTAGAGATAGATGCAAAAAGGTAAATCAACATAGAATCTCACTCCTAACTATAACTAACAATGACTAAATACAAATTATATAAATAAAAAACTAAGCAAAAGACATTAGAAATGACCAGAAAATTTTTCATCTAGGATACAAAGCAAATAAAAAATTAGGAAAATAAACAAACTATGTTCAAATTGAAAATAATAATCTCTAATTATATGTCAAAAACAACGATAATGACCTCAAATCCAAAGCCCCTCCAATCACGATCGATCTGAGCCAACACATTTCCATTAATGTCCTTTAATGTAAATGTCCAATTCCAGAAACCAGGATTCTCAACCACAGCAAATTGTTTATTGCTGAAAAAAGCATTATTAGCCTATGTACATTGAAATGGACAAAAATAAATAAATAACTTAGTTAGCCTCCAAATGCAGTAGGATGTGGATAGGAATTCAGCATCAATGAGTTTTCTCCACTAGTCAATAATAGCATCAGTATGGCATATGCTCTTCTTTCATTGACTTAATTAGCAAGTAACGATTTAACCATCAATCCACTATATTATTGACTTACTCCATATAACATTCAAAAATATGTGAGAAATTAATAATTTTCCTGTGTTTCTACATAAATTCGTTTTCCCTCTCTTAACTTTTGGTCTTGTTTTCCATTTTAGACAAAGATGGTTGAACCAAATTCAGCATACTTGAGCACCATTTGGAACCATGCTCCTCCATCATTAACATCAAGTATTAATCTAGTTGAACTTTCAGGATTATAAACTAGATACCAATTTTCTATTCTACCATGATGAATGCAGAGAAATAAATTAAGAGAAAGATGAAGATAAAAGATAATGAAGACTTAACGAAAATATGAATAAAGCTAGAGAAAGAATCCCATGATAATAGACCATAACAACTAGGTAACACAATTAAATGAGACACATTCTTTTACCGGCCTAATGAATATTGACCAAATAAAAGATAGTACTTGATATGTAACATCCATAATATATGATGTTACAAACTGAATGCTCATTGATAAAGACCTAAAAATTTAATCACTTCAGCAAGTATTCTAAAATGAGATTTTAGGTTTTACGTTCCTTATTCAAGACCTTGGTCAAATGTTTTAGCTAAAAACTTAATAATGAAAATGTAACACAACAGAAATTTATACAACTCCTTAGTTGTATCTCTGCCCTTAAATAATAGAGTTGAGATTTGGAACCATTTACCTCCAATCTTAGTGACGTAATTACAGAAACTGCACATTGTGTTCACCACTCTTAAGGAAGATGTGAACATTCTATTGCGAAGCTTATGTATTATTTATCAGTCAGCTGTTTGTGTTTGATCAAAAAATAAATATTTGGAGCTAGTTCAACAACAGAATCAAAATTCCGGAAGAACTGCAAGAAAGGCACTACAAAACTACCATATCTTTCAAGTGTCTATTGCCAATGAGCCATGATATAGGCCCTTAGTCCCAAAATCTAACATGAAATAGGCCATGAAACCCAGAGTTGCATTGCGATAATAGCATATATGTCAATTTCTTTTGCCAATGAGCCATTATATAGACCATCAAACCCGAAGTAAACATGCTGTGATTCCAACTTTTAACTACAAAGATGGCCAAATCATTTCCTTGATGATTATAAATTGTGAACAAACAAATGACTAACCAATGGCATGTAAAAATTACCCTAGATACAAATCATAGATCCGCTTCCAAAGGTGCCATCTTCTGTGAACTACACCAATTTCCTATGAAATAGCAAATACATAAGTGACAAGCTTGAGTGAGATGAGAACTTTCTAGGCTCTCTCAATTGTAAGTACGCATAAATATGCGATGTTTACATACCTTACTATTAATCTCAGCATAAATAGAGCTGGTTATCCACCAAAAAGGTCTTCGTACCTGAACAAATTGGAGAAATCCCTCAACAATAAATGCAGGCTAATTTCATCCTCAAGCAACAAGTAATTCACTATGAAAAAGTTGTTGTTAGTAATGAAAGTACTCACCCTGAACAACTCATTACCCAAGGCATCAGTTATATAAGCAACAAAAGGACGTCTTAAACGGAGAAGCTACAAGAAAATGCAGCAAAATCAGTGCATCAATCAGTTTGAAAAACATCATTTGAACAATAAAATGAGTTGAAACATAGTTTAGCATGAGGGGCAGGAAAGTTTAGAATGAGGGGCAGGAAACCCCTTGTCAAATATCACCTTTATTAAGATATGTAGTAATGACCCCAATAACTATTGATGCAACAAAGCACGAAAACAAATGGCAATATTTCCATATATATATGAACCATTTAAATGACAAAATACAAGAGCATTTAGATATCTATTCAGATTCACCTACTCCACCTAAGCAAAATTATGCATTCACGTATCAATTGTAAATATATCATAGGTCTACAGAAAAAGATAATCTTACCTAGCCAATTCCCTCCATCATATATGAACTTCCTATTGTTGTTTAACCTTCCAAACAAGTTCTCCCAATTAAAAAATTGCAACTGATCCTCCATCATAATGTCACAATTCGTTGTTATTTTACATCAATGAAAATGTTACAATTAGTTGTCTCATATTGAAGTCCAACATATTTGGGGGGAAATCATTTAATCCCTATAGGCTGACTTAGTTGGATCATCAACTTAGGTTAGAAAATTCAATACAAGTCCAAACTGAAATTTACACCCCAATCAAGCCATGCCAAGCAACTAGAGAGTGCCTCATGAAACTAAGGCAGAAGTTAAGAGCTCTTATATCAACCCTAACCTCTCCAAATGACAATCACAACCTCAAACACTAGGGGCGTTAACAACCCCATAAAGCAACAAGTTGTTTTTTATTACATAAATGTAATAAAGCTGAGCATTATAGGTCTTTCAGAGACCAAGCTCAAGGCTCAATAATGTAAGAGTCTCTAGTTTTTTAACAGAAGTTGGAAGGTCAATATCAATCATGAGGGTGATATCAATGGTAGGATTATTATTGGATATGACCCAAAGATCAACATCACTAGCTCCACAATTTTTAACCAATGTGTCCACCTACAAGCTAAATTGTTACGCTCAGGTTTATTAATGATTTCATTCATCTATGCCTGTAATTATGCCCTTTAAAGGAATGCTTCGAGGAATTCTCTTAAAGATGTCTGACTCCATTGACATCCTTTGGTTAATCCTAAAGGATTTTAATGCCACCTTACTTGCATCTAAGGCTAAGGGAATCAGATGCAACAAGATCCCTTGCAATGATTTCAAATCATGTATTGCAAATATTGAAGTCACAGATCTTAAAGCTAAAGGATGCTTCTTTACATGGTGCACTAGGCAAGAAGGGAAATGGATGACGAGGAAGAAGTTGGATCACGCTCTAGTTAATCAAGCCTGGTTAGAAAAGTTCCCTAATAGCAAAACCATCTTTAGCACCACTCTTAGTTTTGATCACTCGTTTATTGAGGTTTACAACCTATCAAGCTTGCATAAAAGAATCCCCCCCTTTAGGTTCTTTAACATCCTATGTGAGGTGGAAGGCTTCCACAATGCTATTATTAAAGGGATGAGCCTACAAGAGCCTAATGGAAGCCAAGATTAAGTTGAAAAAACTTAGCTCTAGTTTACACTCTAGCACAGAGCTTGAAGTTGCAAGAACTAGAGATATTCTTCTCTAAAACTAGAGAATTCTTTATGATTCTTTAGGGAACATTACTGCCTAACATAATGAGAAAGTTGCTCTTAGGAACTACTCAAAGGCTTTGGAAATGCACTATTCTCTTATAAAACAGAAGGCTCAAAGTACTTTAGTTAAAAGAAGCTAACAATAACTACTACTTTCACAAAGTACTCCTGGCTTAGAGTAACTATAATAGGGTCACATTGCTCAAAATGGATGATAGTAGTGTAGTTGAGAATCAATCGCACCTATTGAATCGTGCTTTTGAGTTTTTAATAAAACTTAAAGGTCTCAAGCTTCTAACTCCTCTTTATTGCTTGCTATTAGAGCATTCATCCCTAAGCTTCTAACGGGTTCATCTTGTGACCATGTCACTAAGCCATTTTCCTCATGAGGACATTAAGAAAGCTTTGTTCAGGTTACATCCTCACAACGCACCTGACCCTAATGGTTTCAACATTCTTCTTTTCAAGAAAAGTTGGAGCATAATCAAGCCTCAGGTATGTAAAGTTGTCTTGGAATTCTTCTCCAATGTGAAGATGCTAAAAAATTTGGAACAATACCAATTTGTGCCTGATTCCCAAGGTTACCAATCCTAACTCTATAAGGCCCTGTTTGGTTGAATGTTAATTAGTGGAATGGAATGGAACGGAATAGAACGGTTTATAATGGAATGGAATGTAATATAGTGAAAAGTTGTTTGGGAGGGATGGAAAGGTTCGTAATGTAATGTAGTGAAATGTTGTTTGGAAGATGGATGGAATGGAATGTAATGTATAATAAATGACTATTATACTTCTTATATTAATTATATAAAATTATTATTATTAATTATGTAATATATTTTATTTTATTTTATGTGATA
>JAOSBM010000006.1:14796850-14807566 GCA_027568955.1 Erythroxylum tenue
TGCAATCCTTGGAATTAAATTGTTTTTGATTCGGCTTCCAAGGGTTTGATTTTAAGATCGAACGACAGAGCCGCGATTAGGGACCCATGCATCTGCCAAGGTTAAGAGCGACAAGTTGACGAACTCTTGGGTTGGCAACTCCGTAAGCTAGTGTCTCGGGCAATGCGCGTGGCCTTTCCACCAACCGATTGGAGTATCCAGGGATGGTGGTGGTGGTGGGAGGACTAGATCCGTTATAGGATTGGCAGAGAAGAATTGCCCTGTCCTCTCACTTATTTACACAAATTAAATCTTTCGTGTAGAGAGAGCCAGGCACTGGAGAAGACGAGAGAGAGCCAGGTGGTGGTGGAGACGTGAAGGGCTGGGACGATCACCACGACAGTTCCAGTGTAGCTCCAACGCTGTCTGCGGGAACGAGAGCAAGCAAGAAGTAAATCGAGCGAAGGAAACCCCTTCTTTTGTTTTTGTCTAATACGGAGGCACAAGAGATAAATGAAGGAGCATGGATATGGAGTTTGGAATGGGTTTAAGACCAAGAGCTACTCCTCACGAGCTGTGGCAACTCCGGCAGGAGGTAACAGATACTGGAGGACGTAGGGACGCAACTCTGCAAACGTGAAACGTGACAGTAGACATCAGGTATAGTTTCTACATCCCTTTTACATTTTCTACAGTTAGGGCAGGCTCTCCTTGGCCTCACTGGGGAATCCGCTGCACCAGGTATGTACAACTACGCTCTCCCCTCCAATTGTTTCTAAGTGTCCATTTGTGCCAGTACCTGTTGTGTTTTGAGTTTGGAGTTGTTAGTTACGAATTTTACTAGTTTTCTTTATGGTTTGGATAACGTAGTTGTCAGTTCTTAGTTGAGGTGTCTGCTCTTTCCTTTTGAATCTGTGTTTCCCTGGCTCTTGGTGGTTGTTCTTGGCCAAGATCGTCTAGTAACCTGGGTTGGGAGTCTCGTCCTTCCCTGTGAGCAACGCCAGTTACAGGAAAAGCTCATGAAATGGATTCCGCCCTGTTACCGTTTGTCATGCATGCAACACATTAGGCGATGACAGCAACTAGTTTTCTTTATGCACGACGACCGATACACTTGCCTACACGTTGAATAGGGTTCCCTGTCACTTCATGCGTCGTACCATTACCTTTCTCGAGCATCCTGATTTTTCTGCCGTTGTTCTCACGATATTGTCAGCCTTTCTCTGGCTGCTACCCGTTGGTCCTGTCTTTTAGCCTGATGTTTTATGCGAAGTTCAATATCTTTCTTTTCTTATTGGGTAAAGCCTTCTCCTTTAAAATCTCACCTCCCGTTTCCATTCACCCCTTTCTTTGCTATTGCCTTTTATTACAGTATCTCCCCCTTTGCTATTATTACTAATTTTATTTAACCTACTGGTAGTATTATTTTCGTGGTCCTATTATTTTTTATTTATTCCACTGTTCGCTTTGTGCTTCTCCCATTTCAAGCCAAGGCTGTTTCTTAACGTTTATTATAGGCATTTATTTGTCCTTTGTTATTTTATTTTTAGTTCCTTTCTTTTAGCATTGATATTGGAAATGGTTATTAGTATTATTTTTAGTCTTAGTTTTGGTGTTAGTTTCTAGCTTGCCTTTTAGGATCAGTTGGCTTTTATTTTATTAATTTAGTATTATTGTTATTACTTTTTATTATTAGTATTATTAGTATTAGTATTAGTATTAGTATTAGTATTATTATTATTATTATTATTATTATTATTATTATTATTATTATTATTATTATTATTATTATATCTTCTTTTTCCCTAATAATATTTTCTTTCCTTTAATCCTTTCTAAGTATTTATTGATTTTTCTAGTATCTAGTTTTTGTTATATCTCTATTTTTGGTTCTAAGTTTTATTCCTTTTATTTATTACTATTATTTGTATTTTTCTTATTACTTAACTTTTTGGTGGCTATTTTCGTGTCCTGCATCATTACTTTGCATATCACATCTGCATGTGGGTCTACCAGAAACAGCCTCTCTACTTTGTAGGGGTAAGGCTGCGTACTACCAGACCTCCCCAGATCCTGCTTCACTGTGAGATTTTCAGACTGGGTGTGATGATGATGATGATGATGACATAAATAGCGAAGATGTGATTTTACAGCAAACATATGGCAAGAGTTTTACTATACATTGATTAAGACTTTTGATGCTTTTCACCCTAATCACTTGAATGCATTGAGTGACATCTTAGTGAGGGCATAAAGATATAAAATCTTTATTTCAATAAGATTGTTGATGTGATTACTATTAATATTTCTTAGGAAGTTAACTTGACTATAATTGTATGCTAATTTGATTCAATAGGCTATGATGATGTATAGTATGAATGGACAAATTGAGATTGATGATGGATTGATGTTGTAGATTTATAATTTTGATTATGATTTTCTTGAGGACAAGCAAAAGTTTAAGTGTGGGGATATTTGATAGATTGATAATTGATCATATTTTTTACCTCATATTTGACATATTTTAGTTTAATTGTATATTTGGTACTTAATTCGCCCCAAGTGTGTTTATAGAGAATAATTGCCTTTATGGTCTAAAAGAAGAAAAATTCAAAAGGAAACACGACATTAAACTAATATTGGAAGTAAAGAAGGGATGCATCGCCCCAAGTGTGTTTATAGAGAATAATTGCCTTTATGGTCTAAAAGGAGAAAAATTCAAAAGGAAACACGACATTAAACTAATATTGGAAGTAAATAAGGGATGCACGGTTGTGCAACAAACCATGCACTTCTCCCAGGCTGTACAATTTCACAATTTTTGGCAATTTTTGGTTATACACAATCTGTTGCACACTCATGCATCAGCCCATACATCATCAAAAACCATAGATTTCAATATAAAAGATGATTTTAGAGACAATTGAGAGGAGGAGACGAAAGGAGGTGTTCTGAAACTCTTAGAGGCCACTCCAAATGCGATTTTGATCCAGAGAAGCGAGAAACACGAAGAACTTATTAACAGGTCCATCGAAATACAAGATCAGACCTCTACATAGCAAGAATACTCAATAGAAGACAACTACGGAGATTTAGAATTATGATTCCATTGTTTTCAATTCGTTGTTCTTTTTATGTATGTTTGATTTCGTGTTTAGTAATGTGTAATTAAACATCTTATTAGTATTTAGGTTAGATAAAGTCTATGTTTATGCTTTAACATGTGTTGACTCTTTTATTAACGCAATTGGTTGATTAATTTGTTGCGATCCAATTACTTGTTTTATTTATGTTCAAGTAGTCTGGAATATTAGATCATAATCTGATTCCATATATAGAGACTGAGAAATCCTATTGATGAAAACATCTTGTTGGTATTTAGGTTAGATGAACCCTATGTTTATACTTTAACATGTGTTGACTCTTTTATTAATGCAATTGGTCGATTGATTTGTTGTGATCCAATTACTTGTTTTATTTATGTTCTAGTAGTCTAGAATATTAGATCATAATCTGATTTCATATATAGAGATTGAGAAATCCTATTGATGAATAGATTTATAGTAATTGGAAGGAGTTGACTGCAATCTTAGAGATAGGACGACATAAATCTTCTTAATTAGGGTCAAACCTAATAGAGGGACTCAATAATCGGTAACACAATCCTATAAACTTTAAGCTGAGTAATTCAGTTGGAAACCTTAGGATTAGTTGTTCGTAGACTCAAGATTAACTATTAGCATACCATAGGAGTCTCCATGGTCTAATAAATCAACAAAACAATTTGCATAATAAAAGATCAATTTGTTAAGAGTTTAGGAGGATTCGAACCTAGATACTAATTGTCTAGCATCGGTAATTCACTAAGTGCTTTTGTAATTCTCTGTTTTAATTGTGTCGCTCGTTTATTTTATTTGCTCAATTTTATTTGCTTCAATTCAAAAACCACAATCCATTCGTAGATTAGATAATAAAACAAAGGAAACTACTAGTACTTATTGTCCTTATAGGATCGACTCGTATTTGTTGGTATTAGCTACAGTTATGCCGTGCACTTGCAGTTATTACAATATGACCAAATTCGTAAAAGTCAATCAAATATGTGTGTGTGTGTGTATGTGTGTGTGTGTGTTATACTATCATATCCTTCTATTCATTAGACTTTTGCTTAAATTCAATTAGATGTCAATATAAATGAACCATAACTATGTAACCATAACTCCGAAATAGGATATACAAATTCTAAGAAATTTCGTTTTTTTAATTCTAAAAAAGTTGATAGAAGCAACAATTGCATAATTGAAAATGTTCCAATTTTTATTTTATTTTGATCGAGTATGAAACTAAATCACAAATATGATCTAAGTAATAAATGCTCAAGTTTCTTTTGGGTCACAATTCTAATACGATCCCCATGCTTCATTAGCACAGACTGCTTCCAAAAGAATATCTACAATTAAAAAGATAAACCCTACGTTAAGAATATAATAGCTCTAACGGTCCAGTTGTTGAATCACTGAAGCATGTAATAATTCGTAGAAAGAACAATAGGAGAATAGAATAATAGTGATAATAATAAATAAAAAGAAAAACGAAGTAGAAGAGACTAGATTCCAAATGAAAAAAATTAATACTTGAAAAAAATATTTCTAATTTTCGAAGAATAAAAGATAAAAGATGAGGGAAATTTAGGAGAATCGTCTATTCTAACTATCGTCTATGTATGACCTATACTAGATCTAGTTAACTGCGCATCTACCTCCTTTGCATTCTTGATAGCCTATTTTTGTCTTAGTAGAATCTTTCAGTGGTATATTTCAGTCTTCTTCCCTATTATTTGAAAAGAGAGCCACGGGTTTTGCAAGTTTTGCATCATGAAATTTATGCTGCGTACAACTCATAGATGATTTATATAAAATCACATAGGAGAAAATAAAGAATAGGGGAGAACAAAGAATATGAAAGAAACTACAAAGAAATAAAGGACATAATCCAATTTATACTATAATTGAGATAAATTTTGTTGAGTCACCATTTAGTAGTGCTTTTAGAACTTGGATCTCTTTCTTAAGCAAGGCATCAAGTCCATCTATCAATTAATTAATTTTTGAGGGCCCTAAGATTTGTTAATTAATCATTCTAACTTGAAGTGAATTCAAAAATAAGTCTTATAGCTTTATTTAGTTTTTACTATCGTTTATTTATATGAATTACTTTAAAGTCAACAAATTATTGAGAAAGAATAGAATGAGTCATGAATAAAAAGACCCAAATGCACAACGAATTAGTAATATAGACTTAATTTGGAAAGAATATATGGAAGTTTTATTAAATTTAGCTCATATACAAGTTTAGATATAATTGGACAACATATGTACCATGCAACAACACATCAATACAGTAAGATATAATTAAGAGATGACTTCGTTTTATTGATATGAAATAGTGTTGGCAATAGGTAAGAGGCATTGATACTTGGATTAAAGTACAACGGAGACCTAAATTTTAAATATAAACATATATATAAAAGAACTTCATAAGAGTTGAAAAATGCTATTAAAAAAGCAAAAGCGTTCAGTCCAGAGAACTTCATAGGCCAAATTACACTTTGAGATGAATAAATAAAACCCATAATTCGGTCCTTATAACTTGACCGCTATTCTCTTTATGTATCCCATTCTCTACCAAACAACCTAATTCTACTTGGTATTTACATTAGAAAATTTTCAAATCATAAGTATGGCAGTTTTCTAGAAACTAATTATACTGAAGCTCTGTAAACCATGCAATTCTGATTAGTACTGGTCGGATTTTGAAGCCTTAACTCCCAGGATCATGTTTGTTTTGCTTAATGTGGCTCCCAAATCTTCTGGCAACTCCAGCATCTGACAATGTATCCCATACCTGCAGCCATAGATTACATCCATTGATCACTAACCAATTGAGATTGGATTTGGTAGACACAATATGTCATAGCAAAGTTTTCACCCACTTCTAATTTCCCTTTTGAGCCTCCAATGGCAAGCAAAAACGGGTTGTCCTCAGCAAAAGAAATGGAGAAGATGGCCCCCTGATAACATTAAGGGCATGATTACTTTCCAACTCACGTTAATGAACCAAGTCTTAGAAAATTTAGGAATATCATACTGCTTTAGGATCCCTAGATGCAACACATGAAGGCTGGTTGTTTGACAAATCCCATAGCTTTACCTGCAGAAAATGCCAAGCACCCAATCAAACAATATTAAAGCACGTATAGTTTGCAGGTTAGATGATGGCCCATAAGATTTAGTTACCATCTTATCAGTTGATCCTGTCGCAAGAAGCTGTCAAAATACAATAGAAGAGTTATGCATGTTTAATCAAGAACTTGACTTGCATAGAAATTAGGATTGGAGAGCATATAGATGTGTACATTACGAGCAGACAGATTGTAGGAGATGGTGCAAACAGCTTTATCGTGTGCATGAAGAGTAAAACTTGGCTTCGAGTAGCCAGCTGAATCAGACTTGGCAGCCCTAATGTCAAAACCTTGGACAACACCATCTTCAAGACTCGCCTAAAGAAAATTGAAAGAATCAACCTTTATGTTTACAGCACAAAGATGACATTAACAGCTTCCATCATTTGGCAAAATCAAATGCCTCGAACTGTTGGTATAAAAGATTAACTAGAAAGAGGAAGCACACACCACAAATGAGTGACTATTATGTGGATCCCAAGCTAAGCTTTCAACATCAGCCGTCACTAACCATTTAAAACCAGGATGTGAAGGTATCCTCCCATCCTTCTGCAGCTCACAAGAATATAACATGAATGCAAAGTATTTAGAGAGCAGTTACAGAATAGAACTTCCAGATTAAAGAAATGGAATTTTAGCTAACGCGTAAAATTATTTTTATTGGTTTTCATATTCACACATTTGCACATAACAGAGGAGATAAGATCCTTATTACCATAACTACTGAACGATCAAAAGATCCACTAAGAAGAACTTGAGGCTCGTGATGATTCCAAGCAACTGCTTGAACCTGCAGGAAGTAACGTGAACAAAAAAATACAACACATCAAATTGCAAATAGAAAGCATACCTAATATAAACATATAACCCATATTGCACAAAATAATTCTTGCCTTGTCCGTATGATGTTCCATGGTAATATCACATTTCCCAGAAGCAATATCCCAAATTTTGACCTGTTTGTCAGCACTAGAACTGGCAAGGATATTCCTGTAACATTTATTCATTTGCTATAACAGCGTCAGACCTAGGTACTAAAATCTGTAGAACCAATAATATGACAAATAACTAAAAGATTTAGAAAAACCTGAATTGCTTGTTCCAAGCAAGACCAAGTACAGAATCAGTATGACTGCCTTCTTTGTACTTAGTTGACATCTGAAAAAAGCGAGAATTTGTACAAAGAAGCAACCAAAGGATAGCTACGTATGTGATTGCAAATATATATATATATATAGCTACATCCTAAAGCTGTTGACATTTCCTTTCCCACTCTTTGGAATACTTGGACTCTGAAAACATTAATTTTAGGGCTTTTCCAACTTGTTCAACCTTGATTCTGCTCATCACATATCTACATTTTCTTCTGTATGGTTTGATGTTTCTTAAAAGATGACATGTATTTGAAAGTTAAAGATTAAATTTCAGTTTCTTAAACGGAACAAAATTTCATGTTTTTGTATCAAATGATGAAAGGAAACGATCAAATTCCAGTAGAGTCAAAGGTCATTTTTCAAAGGCAAATGAAGTTCATGATTATTGATGAACATTCCATGGCATTGATTTTTAACCACTCGTCAAATTATGTTACCATTTGACAAAAACAAACCTGTACAAATCAGAAAAGAACTTGGAAGTAACAAACCTTCTTTCCCTTTTTCTTCTTCTTCTTTTCAAGAGTGCCGCCTAATACCAATGATGGTTGTACTTCGTCAATCTGAGCATTTTAATGATGTAAGGAATCCCAAAAAGCATCTATCTACACATTGAATAAAACTAAATATTACATATCATTATTCCACATACAGTGTCTAGATCCCATATTTCAATAGAAGGTTCCATAGAGCCAACAGCAACAAAATTTCCTGCAAACACGAAAAAGGTCACAAATATAACGCAACTACAGTGAGCCACACAAAAATTATTTTTCATGACCAGAAATATCAGCAAAATATTATAACCATTAGTTATAAGAAGTGCACACCTAATGTGAAACCAGAAAGTGCAGGATTTAAAGTACCTCTATCTTCTCCTTTAAGAGGACAATCAAACCATGCTGTGCAAAGAGGGAATGCTGAAAGGACAATATCGTGGTGAACATACATGTTAAACTCACTGGAATCAGATTCCTCAAGTATCCAAACCTGCATTTGAGTAAAAATACATTAATATTAGTGAGAGGATGAGAGAAATAGAGAATGAGAACTATCCAACAAAATGTTGCATGCCTCAAGGTGACTGAATTCATCTTCATTGCGGGCACAAACTATAACCGAGTCTTTTGGTCTGATGGTCATATCTTCAAGGTCTTCAGAATCATCTTCCTAAAAGGGGTGCCAAAGCATCAGAAGCCAAAGAGAAGTAGTAAGCTAAAACACAAGAAATCAGTAAACTTACATCATTATCCTTTAGATATGGATCCATTTCATTGCTTGGGTAGTAAAGATCCCCAAGACCCGTACTGAAAAGCTCAATGCCTGAGAGGAGTTTTCATAGAGTTGTATAGATTTGTATAGATATCAACTTTAGTCTTCAATTGAAGAGAATAAATCCACAGCATGAATTAAAAGAATTCATCAGACAAAAAATTAGATGGAAATCGCCACAATTAGCAGATTAGTTCAAATCTGATTGAACAGTCCATCCTAATTTTTCAACTACGACAAAACACTATCCCACGCATTATATAAAAGCAAACAAGAATGAAGTACGGTCGTCTCAGAAACGTTCTCTTATTATCTTTACCTTCATCCTCATCATCATAATGGTCCATGTCAAGCTCCTTCAAGCCATCAGCAATATCATCAAAATGGCTGGTATTAGAAGTTTTTCCAAGAGCATCAGCGACAGCTAAAGCCTGACCGACTTCATGCGTCTGCTTGCAAGTATCAACTTCCATATTTTCATCAGCAACATAAACAATATCGTCTTCCTCACTGCCGCTATCTCCACTGCAGAAACCACAAGCAGAAAACCCTCTTAAAGCAGCAAACAGCAACAAGAATCAATTGTCATAAGAAAACAAGGCAAAGAGGAATAAAAGAGATAAACCTCTTCTTACTTTCTCTCGAAAACACCGCTTTTTATAATCTCATCAATCTCCTCCTTGGAGGGTGGCTCTGCCACTGCTGGGACGGACTTGAAAACACCTTTGGGAACCCAGGATACTGCGGCTATCATAATTTCCCAATTAAGAAGAGGGACAAAGAAGAAAAGGGAGACTGTGCGGCTAATGGTTTTCAAGAAGGAGCTTTGTGGTGCTTCACTCGTGGGCTCACAGCATATACCAATACGATAAGTGAAGTGGAGGAGGAGGAAATCACCAAAAAGCTTATGACCACATGCGAGTGAAGAATAAACAAAGAAGGAATACAGGCGGACATGGGTTTAATTAGGGTTTTTTAGGATCATCAAGGCCCATAATGATTTGAAGGCTTATGCTCCTAAATCAGGAACTTGCCTTGAAACGAACATGGATGAGAATTTTCAGAGCGTCGTGTTGGGCTTAATATAAGCTACATTACCATTCAACATTTTGGCATACAGTGGTAATTAATAGAGTGAATTAGTCCAATGGTTCTGATCTTGATATTTTATACCTCGCAAGAAAATAAATTGTAAATGAATTTGTTACATTCTTTACTTGCTATCATTACTTTATCCAATGCGTTTTAACTCCATTTCAATCCCTTTTATGTTTGTGATATATATGCCTAATTATTTGTTTTCCCAAGCGCACAACATAATTATAACTATCATAAGTAAGTATAGGTCGATTACACGAGGATTGTTAGTTAACTACCCACTATTTATAAACTAAGAATAATGATTATAGATCATTGAATAAGAAAATAAAATAAGTAACATATCTAAACTCTAAGATAAAGTAGTGATCAAGAATATATCAATCATAAAAGGCCATCAAAATGTTATGAAACTAACTACTTATATCAATTCACAAGTTGATTCAACTCGCTTCATGATTCTTCAAACCGCAACCTAAATCATAAAAACTTAATTTCATACATAAAATGAACATACACGTGACAATATTCTCTAACTTTCAAACAAATTTACACCATTTTATTAATAAGACAAACTAACATTGGAAAAACATATGATCATTGCTTTCTTCAGCTCTCAGGCACAGAGTGCACCTATTAGGTATATTAAGATACTTCAACTTGTCAACAATTTGTAATTTATTTTGCATAGCTAACCACAAAGTGAAAGAAGATTGACCATGGAAATGTTTAAACTAGACAATCTGTTGGCCCCCGAAATTTTTCTTGTTGAATTAAACATGATTTAAATGAATTATGAAGTTTGATGGATAAAGTTGTGGAGCTACTTGTTATGTAAATATTAGTGAGATTTTATTATATGGTTTGGTTGTATTAAAAGTGGTAAGATTTTATAACATAGATTAATTGAATTGAAGCATTAATGTTATAAGAATGTATTAAGGGAAAAATGGGCAAGTCACTTAAGAGAAT
>JAOSBM010000006.1:14847271-14864152 GCA_027568955.1 Erythroxylum tenue
GCATTAACTTGTCCATTTCACACACTAAGATGCTTTTAACAAGGTTTTAAGAAATGGAGTTCATTGATTAAAACCTTAGACTTAAAGAGTTCTTTAAGGTTTGTTAATCAAAAACTTAGTGAATTTCACTCCTTGAAATTTTGTTTTGAACCATGATAGCCTAAGCTTGTTTTCAAGAGGACTTTATCACACTCGATTATTGTTTGAATTTTAAACTTCCAACTTCCCAAAAATCCAAAAAAAAAACTTTGTATACATTCTGCTTTAATTTAGTTAAATTTCTTTAATTCTTACCAATGATCAAAACCCCCTTTTATCAACTTTGTTTGCATTTTTTTGACAATTTGGCTAGCTTAAACCTTTTTCGCTAGGTTCCGATTAAGTGAGACGACCTGAGATTGCATCCTATATTGTAATCCTTGGAATTAAAATTTTTTATTCGGTTTCCAAGGGATTGATCTAAAGATTGAATGAAAGAGTCGCGATCACTTGCGTTAAAAAGTGAACAAGAAAAGAAAGAAGAAGACGTGATTTAAGTTTAGAAAATTAAAACAAAGCTGAAAGTTTTCAAGAGAGAAATTGCTAAGAAAATTTAAGTAAAAAGTTCAGATCAATTAAAGACCAATTGCAAAGGTTTTCACTAAATCCTTAGGTTATTTTTAATCAATGAAAACGAATTATATCTTAGATTGGAAAATTAGGGTTCATCAAGCAAAGATAGATGCATTCAAAACAAGCTTGACATGCAACAACTTCTTGTTACTGCATTAATCCAAAACTAGTATGAACAACACAATAACAAGAGCATTAAGATTAAAATCAAGTCTGCTGAACCTAAGTTAATTTTCAACAAAGCTAGCATGTATAAAATTAACCTATGTCTTGATCCAACTAATTAAAACCTACATACAAGCTTCAATTTTAATTAGTTGTTGCTACTTAACCTAATCAATTTATAGTCCAGCAATTAAATTAATCAAATAGCATACAAATTACTTATTCAAAATTCAAATTCATGACTTTAAATTCACATGCATAATTCAACAATCATGTTCAGATCAAGAGCACAAATTTCCAATCATAGATTCATCAATTATATGTGCATGCTTCTCATAAAAACAACCATGAATTTAGCTAATAGCCTCAACAATTTTTTTAGTTCATAATTCTAACTAAAACAAAGTTAAAAATCATAATAGAAAACATAGTGCAGAATTCGGGTATAAAAAGAAGAAGAGAAGAAAATAAAACTAGGGTTCTACCTAGGGAGAGAGAGAAAACATAGAAGAGAAAAAAAGAAGAGAAATTCACATCCAAAGAAGAGAGAAAACGTGAATCCCCTAAACAAATGCTAAAGAACCCTGTTTATATTGGAGAAGGTCTGGTAGGAGAGGATTTCTTTTCCAAGTAGAAGTAGGTCTTTCTTTCCTTGTAGAATTAGGATCTTTTTAAGGAGATGATTTCTTTTCCAAGTAGAAGTAGATTTTTTTCTTTCCTTGTCAAATTAGGATCTTTACAAGAGTAGGACTTTTTTTAGAAATCTTCATTTCTCCCAATCTACATGTCCTTTGACCGTCTAGATTCTTCCTGGATCCATTTCTTGCAGTGGCGAACAAGAACCTTCCGGAATGTAGAAATCCTATTTGAAGTGGGATTCCTTATAGGATTAGGATTTCTGCAACTTTGGTCACCTTAGGGTATTTCAACCTCCTCACTCTGAAAATGACATTCAAAAGTCCTAAATCTCCCTCCTTAGCATGATTTTCTTCACTTGACACCTAAAACACCTGAAATGATAAAATCAATGTAAGCCATGTGATTTAGACATCAAATGAGAATAAAAACTAAGTTTAAAAGTAAAAAAAGATGAGAAAATATGAGTGCATCAAGGAACTAAAAGAAAAGGAAAAATAGGCCTTGCAACAGTATAACAACTTAATATAAATTAATTTTTCCCTCCTTAGGCAAAGATCCAGGGTGCTATTGTTGAAACATAGGGATAGAAACACATAATTCTTTCATAGATCTATAAATAAAAGGAGAAATAACAACAAAATCACATCTCTAATAAAGAACGATAAGGATTTACTTAGCTCTAAGGAAGAAATACAAGAGGAACTGCTCAAGATTTTTGTCAATGCCCTAAGCTCAAACACTAATACTACTTCAACTGTCAATAGTATCCTCCATTATGGAAGATCAAGTGCTTATGCTCATGATAGATTCTCTAATTAAACCTATTAAGACACTAGAGGTGGCAAAATCTTGTTCTCCCCGAACCCCAATAAAGTATGGGCTTTGATGGCTTTAATGCGATTTTTTTTTTCAAAAACCTTAAAGTGATACATAGACAATGGTGGTGGAAGTAATGTTTGAATTATTCAAGGAAGGAAAGATTCTAAAAGAGCTTAACAAAACTTACATAACATGGATTACAAAGGTACAATCTCCAAATTCCCTAAAATAATATCACCTAATTTCATGTTTTAACATAATATACAAAGTGATAGGCAAAATACTAGTTAATAGACTGAAACTAGTGTGTGATTCACCTAATTGATCCATCCCAATGAGCTTACATCTAAGGAAAATAAATAGGTGATTATATATTATTGATATAAGAGATTTTTAATAATTAGCCAAGGAAAAGATCTCACAGGAAATATATTAAGGTTGATTTATAAAAGGCTTAGTACTCCTTATATTGTAGTTTTTGTCATTAACATTTTGTATGCCTTAAACTTCCTCAGTCAGTTCATCCAGTGGATCACACAATGCATCACAACCATATTATATGGAATCCTTATCAATGGACAAGAAATCTATATGGGTGCATTAGATTCATGCTAAATATAAAAAACTAACAACTCTTAGTAATGAATCCAAATTCTAAGTTTTCTTAGATCATGACTGTATAATTCAAGCTCAAGTAGAAGTCTAGTGATGAATTTATGCACCAGGTTGGGAATGGAACAAAATTACTTTTCTAGTATGATAATTAATGCAGGTTAGGACCATTGAAGGATGTTTAGGACCTCTAATCTATAACATATGTGATTCTTAGAAATGCAACATTGTATGAGGCTATTAACTATCATAGGAATAAGTTGTCAAACTCTAATTATGCTCAGTCCATACTGATTCAACTAATTCCAAACATGGAGGATGAGATTACATGGATAAATAACAATAAGGATGTGTTCACCACCTATCTTGCAACCAATTATCAAAAGAAACAACCATCAAGGTCCCATATCACAAGTTAGTGTGGTTTAACCAGATATGTTCAAGACTTTCACTAGAAATATGGTTGAAAATGAAAGAAAGGTTGAGCATTCTTTCTCAATTAAAGAAATAGTTAGGAGCTTCAAAGGTGTGTGTGTGTGTGTGTGTTAAGTAATCAAATGAAGAAACAACATAGAACTTATTCTTCACCTCTTGGTACTCATCACAAATTTGATTAATTATCAAGGGATAATGTAATCCCAAAATTCCTTATCTAACATGGACTGACATAATTCACTAATGCTATAGGAACTAAAGGAAAAGGAAATGGAATGGACAATCATCAAGATGGCCTTATTAGTACACTTTACAACAACTAGCCGGAAAGGAACAAATGGATATTCACAATGGTTTTGTTTTTTAGTTACCAATTCTTTTAAGAATGGAGGCAAAAAGAGGCAAATAATCCCTATAAATGAGTCTATAAGTAGTTATAGGAATCCCCAAGTATTTGAAAGGTAAAAATTAAAGATTTACGCTTGATAAGTTGAACAATTCTTGAGCTAAATTCTCATAATTTGCAAACACAAAAAGTTGGCCTCTAGAGCTATTAACTTTGAGTCCTGAGAGAGATGAGAAATAGTTAAATGATTACAAGGGAACGATAAAATAGGGTTTGTTAGCTCCACAAAGCAAAATGAGGTCATTAGCAAAAGGAAAATTGAAAAGCTTCTAGGCCTTGCATTTGAATGGAATTTGGAAGCCATTCCTTGACTAATACCATGGGAGATAAGTTGAGTTAAAACCTTAATGCAAATGTTAAAGATGAAAGATGATCTAGGGTCACCTTGTCCAATTCCTCTTGCTCCCTTGAACACAGACCTAATTACTGAGTATCCCTAGGGTTTTTGGAAGGAAGCATCAAAGCCATCTGGTCCTAGTGCCTTGTTAGGGTGCATCCTGAAGAGAGCTTTTCCAATCTCCAAGATAGTAATAGGTGACTTGAGCAAATCTATTTGATTTTGAGAAAAACTTTGAGAAATGAAAACACTTAAGCTTGCAAAGAGGAAGTGTAAATAGCTTCAGTCTTTGAAATGGTTAAAAGCTATATCTTTTAACTTCTCTTGTCCACAACAAGTCTCCATTAGAATTAGCTAGACAAAATTATCTTCTTTTGATTTCTTCTTACCTATATTGCATTGAAGAAATAAGAATAATTACTATCCCCCTCTTAAATCCATTGAACTATAGACTTTTGTTTTAAAAAAGGGTTATATGCTTCCACTTTGAGAAGATAATTATTGAAAGCAATATGCTTTTGCAATCTGGTAGAAGAGTTGTAAGGATTATCATAAAGTTTCTCCTATGTAGAGAGAAACTATTCTCTAGCTTCAGAAATAGATGAATGCAAATCCTTGTTAAAATGCCTTCTGAGAAGTAGCTTAATCTCTTCCCAAATTAGTTGTAGATTTCTCACTAGTTTATAAGCTTCAAAACTCAGAATTTGATGTGATAACCCCTCATCACTACATCCTCATTACCTTCAAGTTTAGGAAGTTCAAAACCTTAAAATGAGCTTTCATTTTGATACTAGGATAAATCATTTAAATCTCTATAAGACGATGATCAAACATAAAAGGAGAATTAAAGTAGCCAAAGTTGTCAAGGAAAAGAGACATCCAATAAGAATTAACTAGACCTTTGTTATGCTTCTTTCTAATAATTCATTGACCCTCTTACTTATTACCTCGTGTATAGAATTTTTCTTAGTAATTTAAATGTGAATTCCTCAGACAATTTATAAATTCCTCATCTCCATATTTGATACAAAAATATTAATTATGTAACATCCCGTTACCCATGTTAAGGCTAGAATAGTGTAATATGAGAAATTACTGAGAAATTAGAAAATGTGTATCATGCTTAAATTGAATATGGCATGCACATACACGAGAATATTGATTTTTGCATATTAATATGATTGTACATGCATTCATTGACATTGTCGAAAATTTATTTGGTGTTGATAATTATTATTTTGGAATTTTTTGGTGAATTTTAGGAAATTTCTAAAATAAAATTTGGGGTATTTTAGAATAGGAAAAAAATGTTGAAATTGGACCAATCTTAGTCTGGCACGTGGACTGATTAAATATTGACAAATGGCTTGCATGCATTGTGACAAGTGCCAGTCTTATTTGAGTGACACGTGTATTACATGCAAAGAATACACGTAGATTATGTTTTGGTCAAGAAGAGAATATTGTAGCTGTTCTTCTCCACTGAAACACTCAACACCGGAATTATCTTCTATATTCTTCATCACCGAATATAGAATTGTTATTCTTTTTGTGTGTAGTTGATTCATTCATACTACTGGGAAGGATTGCTGAATCAAGTAAGTGATTATTGTTGATGTTTTAACTTTGTAAATGAATTTATTCATGAAAGGTTTGAGAAGTGTAGTTTCAGTGATGAATGAATTAGAAGAAAGATTTATGAAATAGGAATTGTCCAGAAAAGTACGAAATAGGTTCTGTTTTGGATATGCAAAAGTTCACGAAAGTTGATGTAGGAATATATATACTCTAGTTTAGAGAAATACGTATATGGGTTATTTTCACTGTTGATATGCGTGAATATGTGGAATGTTTATATAAATGAACTAAAATGAGTTTGACAATAAGGAATTAGGATTTGGTGAGATCTTAATATAGAAAGGAGCTAAATGAAGTGAAAGTGTAGATGAAAGTAAAAAGAAATGCATCAGATGAAAGATAGAAAATATGCAGAAAACATCGGAGATATACGTGAATGAGAATTTGATTTTTGATATTTATGATGATTTCTAGATTTTGACTTGTTTGCATTGAGTTGGAGCTGAAATAAAGATAAAAAAGATTATTCATGCATAGATGTATTAGTTGGAAAGTATAAGAATTTGAAAATCTGGAAAAAAAATGGAAGGAGAGAAGAAGAAGACTGGGTTTCGCTGAAGAAGAAGGGATGCACGATCGTGCTCCTGCACGATCGTGACATTGCTGATGGGTTTGGAGAAGCACGATTGTGCTTCTGCATGATCGTGACTTCGCAGGTGTAACTGGAATCTCACGATCGTGCAGATGCACGATCGTGACTTTCATGTTTTCCGAAGGGAGGTTATTTCTGAACATCCTTTGATCTTTCTATTATAACTTCTTCTCCCGACATCCAGATGTCATGAGACTTGAACCAATCGACTCAGAACACATTGTTCTTCATCTCCACCAAAAATTATAGCCATATGAAACGGATTGATTGTTGAATTTAAGATGAAAATGTTGAGGAGGACTGGAATATGATAACTGGGATGATTTCACTAAACATACTTCGGTATTTTGATTATATTTTGATCAGTAGATATCAAAATGGAATGATTCCTATTTTAAATTAAACTAGAGACATATGGTTACAAGGTGTTTGATGAGATCGAATTTTAATTATGTCTCTAAGAATTACAGAATCTGGATTGAAATTTAATACAGAGTATAGTTACGTTTTAAGAACAGTCCAAAGTAAATTGAGTATAACTTTTGGAATACTAAATCAAATTGTATGATCTTGGTGTTATTAGAAACTTATGACATTGGAGAACATGATTCTAGAAGGAAGTATTGCCTAATTGTGTCATTTACCTTATCAGAATGAATATGCAAAGTTGACCTAAAAGCATGTTGTTAGAAAAATCTCAAATGATCAATTGGGTTACGAAATTAGTTTCACATTGTTTTATTGTGGTCCAAACCCTAAGTACAAATTATATTTATGAAGGTTTTGATATATGATATGGTGACAAGAATCATGATAAGATACCCGGGATTGTCATTGACCATGCATTGTGCATATTTGATATACATAGATGTGCAAAAAGAAATACTTATACATTTGTACAAAAGTGTGATATATGTAAATGTGTTTTGTATAATATAGAGGAGCATATTAGACACCAGTCAAACATTGCCGGACCATCCAGGCAATAGCATATTGAAGCGTACTGTGAGTCAACCTAGATGATATCACTAGGATTGATTTATTTCTGTTTCTGTTTAATTCCTATATATTGAATTGGTAATGAATTGATTGTCATTTGTTTATGATTTCTGGACTTTAATGGTCCGAGGAGTTTGATATTCGGGAATGTATTAGAAGTGTTCTGTTTGCATCTAAATTATGAATGATATCTATATACTGAACGAAAGTTGAATGCCTGACTTAGGTCCGATGAATATGAGATTCTATCGGTGCATCATAAATGAATGCTACACATGGAATATTCTATTATTTGATGCATTTCATAAAATACATGTTCAGATGAAGGCATTGTGATCCGAGTAGCCAGTCTGAAAGAGCTTGAAAATCATAATTATGCACGTAGAGCTTTGCTTTGTGATTTTTGTTTCTGACTAAGGCCAATGGGCCAGTATCTATATCTATATCTGAAAGGCACTAAGTCACAACAAATAATAACAAATCTGGAGCCTCATATGCATCTGCATTCATATATATATATAGATATATATATATATATATGATTATGGAATCTATTCTGAATTCGTGATGATAATATGATGTGCCATGATAATATGAGTATTTGGATTATTTATGTTCTGAAAGAATACATGTGAAATATGTGATATTGTGTATTTGACTTTGGTGAAATCATCAATGATGGTTCACTCATTGAGTTCACAAAACTCATAAAAATTGCAATGTGACTTTTTAGGTACGAGACATGAGACCTAGTTTCGAAGACTGGACTAAAGGAACATTTTGGATTAAGTTATGGCTCAAAAGTCTGTCAGCTGACATCAGAAGAGTTGTAACTTGTATTTTGTCGTTTCTTGTCATATAGAACTTATATAAGGATTGTAAGCTTTTGTCAATGAATGTAAGGAATGGTTTTAAATTTGGTAACTTTTAATTATATTAGATGATGGCATGTGTAAGTTGGATATGTGTTTGTTCTAACATACCATTATCATAGGATATGTACTTGAATGTCCTTTGGATGTTCGGTTATATACTTTATGGTAGTGGGATGCTGCATTTTTGGTATCAGAGCATGGTTTGGCATCTATAGGGACATATAAGAGTAAAGAGATATGATCAATAATGAGAGATTCAAATAGTGATCATAACTTTTGTTTATTATAGGTCATCTACTATAGGAAATCAAGTTGGAGAGTCAGCTAACATGGAGTCTGTAGGAGCCAATATAGAGTCTCATGTACTTGAGTTTGCTCAAATGCCTCCGAGAATTTCGGAAAGGCGAGAAAGAAGATACGATAAACTGAGAAAGCAGGGGCTGTGGACTTTTACGAAAGTATAGACCTTGCTGAGGCAGAATGGTGGTTAGAGAGAACAGAAAGAGTGTTCAATCAGATGGACTGTGAGGCAGATGAAAGATTTGATTATGCGGTCTCACTACTGCAAGATCCAGCATATCAGTGGTGGAAGACTATTTTAGACAGTACCACCAGACCTTTTAGTTTTACTTGGGAAGATTTTCTGAGGGTGTTCGTAGAGAATTATATGCCTAAGATTTATATGGATAGGAAGATGAAAGAATTTTTAGATCTACAGTAAGGCAGGCTCACAGTGGCAGAGTATGAGACAACATTCAATGAGTTAATGGGATATGCAACTACATTGATCCCAACTGAGGAAGATAAATGTAGACGGTTTGAACATGGAGATCAGAACGAGGCTAGCCATTTTGAATTTGGGTAGTTTTACGAAACTTCGAGTGGCCTCGATCAAAATCGAACAGTTGTTGAAGGATGGTCAGGGAGAGTATAGACAGGAGGTTAGAGGGAAGAGGCAGGATGAATCTCAAGTTGATTATGGCAGAAGCTTCAGAAAGTGACAGAACAAATCGTCTCAATTCCAGGCTAGATCGAGACAATTTGGTTCCTGATGAAGGGGTGGATTTATTCAGACTGGGAGAGGTAGAGGACAAGTGCCCTCCAGCCAGTCTTAACAGTTGTCTGATTATAAGCACTATGGTAAGAAGCATGGTGGTGAATGTTGGAGGTTAACGAGAGCTTGTTTCCATTGTGGCTCTATAGAACATCTGATCAGAGATTGTCCTGAGACTTCAGGACCACAGTCTGGGGTCAGAGGAGGAATAATGACTGAGACAATGGTTCAACAGAGTAGAGCTGTCAAATCTACAAAGAGAGGCAGAGGTAGAGGCAGAACTCAGTCAGTAGGGCCCAGTGTCAAGACTGAGGTGCAGAGTAACCAGCCGCAATCTCAGGCCAGGGCCAATGTCATCACCAGACAGGAAGTGCAGAACTCCCCAAATGTGGCAGTAGGTGTGTTGAAAGTTTTTCATTTTTAAGCATATGCATTGGTAGATCCATGATCTGCACATTCATTCATCACAACGCATTTGACATCTAAATTGCATTGTGAGAGAGAAATACTTAAATGTGGGTTAGAGGTAAGTACCCCAGTGTGTAGCACAAGAGTGATTGGTGAGGTATGTAAAAGGTGCATAGCTTTGATTGATCAGGCAAAGTTAGAAGCTGATTTGATTGTATTGTAGTTAAAAGAAATAGATGTTATTCTAGGCATATATTGACTTATTACTCATTGGGCTGTGATGAATTTTTATACTAAGAAAGTAGTTCTTGAATCCCCTAGTCAGCGGAGAGTGGTGTTTCGAGGAGTTAATCAGATTGTGCTAGCCCGACTAATTTCATTTATGAGTGTGCTGAAACTGATTCGAGGTGGATGTGAGGCTTATCTAGCCCACGTAGTTGATACTTGAAATGAACAAACCATTAAGGATATTCCTATTGTTAGGGATTTCCTAGATGTGTTTCCTGCAGAACTACCCGGTTTACTCCTAGAAAGGGAGACGGAGTTTACCATAGACCTTGTTCCAGGTACCACTCCTATATCAATTCCTCCATATAGGATGGCACTTGTAGAACTGAAGGAATTAAAAACCTAATTACAAGAGTTATTAGATAAAGGTTTCATCAGGCATAGTGTATCACCTTGGGAAGCTTCGGTATTGTTTGTAAAGAAGAAGGATGGAACTCTGAGATTGTGTATTGATTATCGGCAGTTGAATTGGATAACAGTTAAGAATAAATACCCATTGCCGAGGATTGATTATTTGCTTGATCAGTTACAGGGAGCTCAGGTGTTCACAAAGTTAGACTTGAGATCAGGATATTATCAGTTGAAAATAGCTGAGGCTGATGTACCGAAGAGGCTGATGTACTGAAGAGTGCATTTAGAACAAGATATGGGCACTTTGAGTTTTTGGTAATGCCATTTGGATTGACTAATGCCCCGGTAGCTTTTATGGCCTTGATGGATAAGGTATTTCAACCTTATTTAGATCGCTTTGTGATTGTATTTATTGATGACATTTTGGTGTCCTTGAAGTATAAAGAAGATCATTCTGCACATCTGAGATTAGTTCTACAGATAATGAGGTAGAAACAGTTATATGCCAAGTTCAGCAAGTGTGAATTTTGTCTTGATCAAGTAGTATTCTTGGCTCACATAGTGTCTAGACAGGGCATTTAGGTAGACCCAAAGAAAGTAGAAGCAGTGATGAAGTGAGAGGTTCCGAGGAATGTGTCTGAGATCCGGAGTTTTCTTGAATTAGCTGGTTATTACAGATGGTTTGTTGAGGGCTTTTCACTAATCTCAGCCCCTTTGAAAAAACTTCTGAGAAAGAATGTGCCTTTCAAATGTAATGATGTTTTTCAGAGAAGTTTTGAGGAGCTAAAGCATCAGTTAACTACAACACTAGTGTTAGCTATTCCATCTGGCTCTGGAGGTTATATTGTGTACAGTGATGCGTCACACCAGGGTTTAGGATGTGTACTGATGCAACATGCAAAGTAATAACATATGCATCGAGATAGCCGAGGTCTTATGAGTTTAATTAGCCAGTACATGATTTAGAACTTGTTGCAGTAGTATTCGCCTTGAAGATTTGGAGACACTATCTATATGGAGAAATTTTTCAGGTGTTCACTAATTAAGAGTTTGAAGTATTTGTTGAGCCAGAAATAGTTGAATATGAGGCAAAGGAGATGAATAGAATTGTTAAAATATTACGAATGTACAATTGAGTATCATCCTGGCAAAGCTAATGTAATAGTTGATGCATTAAGTCAGAAGTCCAATAACAGTGCGGATCAAGTATAGTTATCGAGGTTATCAAGCCTAGTTCATTTGAGAGCACTGAATGTTGAATTGAATTTGGGGCAAAATGAAGCATTAATAGCTACATTGAATTTGAGACCTGTATTGCATGAAAGAATCAAAGAGGCTCAGAATAGAGATCCAAAATTAATAAAGTTAATTGAGAAGTTAAAAGTGAATATGGATTCTGAATTTGAAGTGAGAGATGATGCATTATGGCTAAAGTAAAGATTATGTGTGCCCGATGTTGATGATTTGAGAAAAGAGATTTTGGAGGAAGCACATGTAGCAGCTTATGCTATGCATCCTAATACCACCAAGATATATAACACGCTGAAACAACATTTCTGGTGGCCTACAATGAAGAAGCAAGTAGCGGAGTTCGTTCCTAAGTGTATAATTTGTCAGCAGGTTAAGGCTGAGCATCAGGCTCTAATTGGAAAATTACATTCGTTGCCTATTCTGGAGTGAAAATGGGAACAAATCACTATGAATTTTATTATGGGTTTGCCAAAGACTCCGAGGCAACATGATGCCATTTGGGTCATTGTTGATAGACTGACGAAGTTGGCTCATTTCTTGCCAGTGAGAGAAAATTATTGACTAGATCAGTTGGCTCGGAGATATGTGAATGAAGTTGTGAGATTATTTGGGATTCCAATGTCCATTGTATCGGACAGGGATCCTAGATTTATCTCAAGATTTTGGGGTAGTTTACAGATAGCTTTGGGTACAAAACTGAATTTCAGTACTGCATTTCATCCTCAGACAGATGGTCAGAGTGAGAGGATGATCAAAACTATTAAGGATATGCTCAGAGCTTGTGTTCTGGAGTTTCAAGGAGTATGTGATCAGTATGTAGCTTTGATTGAGTTTGCCTATAATAATCAGTATCACATTAGTATTGATATGGCTTCATACGAGGCATTGTATGGCAGAAAGTGTCGTTTACCTTTATATTGGGATGAAGAGTGTCTAAGAATTGTCGAAGGCCCAGAATTGATTTAGGATACTATTGACAAGGTGAAATTGATCCATAGCAGAATTAAAGCAGCATAAGATAGACAGAAAAGCTACGTGGATCAGCACAGAAGAGATATGGAGTATAAGGTGGGAGATAGAGTATTTCTGAGAGTATCACCTTGGTGAGGTGTGCTGAAGTTCGATAAGAAAGGTAAGTTAAACCCGAGGTACATTGGTCCATATGAGATAATTGAAAGAATTGGGCCATTAGCTTATAAGTTAGCCTTACCTTTTGAAATGACACAGATACATAATGTGTTTCATGTGAGTATGCTTAGGCGATATCGGTCGGATCCAACTCATGTGATACCGACTCAGGAGATTGAAGTCTCTAGTAATCTGAGTTACGTTGAAGAATCAGTTAAGATAACTGACTATCAAAATAAACAACTAAGGAACCGCATGATCCCATTGGTGAAAGTCCTTTGAAAGAATCATTTGAGTGAGAAAGCCACATAGGAAATGGAGGAGCATATGAGAAATCAGTACCCCTACCTATTTGACCATTCAAGTAAGAATTTCGAGAACGAATGTTTTTTTAGGAGGGTAGAATTGTAACATCTCGTTACCTATGTTAAGGCTAGAATAGTGCAATATGAGAAATTACTGAGAAATTAGAAAATGCATATCATGCTTAAATTGAATATGGCATGCACATACACGAGAATATTGACTTTTGCACATTAATATGATTGTACATGCATTTATTGACATTTTCCATGTTAGAATTGATTTTTAAATGGAAATCATGAATTATTTGTGTTGAAATTTTATTTGGTGTTGATAATTATTATTTTGAAATTTTTGGTGAATTTTAGGAAATTTCTAAAATAAAATTTGCGGTATTTTAGAATAGGAAAAAATGTTGAAATTAGACCAATCTTAGTCTGGCACGTGGATTGATTAAATATTGACAAATGACTTACATGCATGGTGACATGTGGCAGTCTTATTTGGGTGACAAGTGTATTACATGCAAAGAATACACATAGATTATGTTTTGGTTAGGAAGAGAATATTATAGCTGTTGTTCTTCATTGAAACACTCAACATCGAAATTCTCTTCCATGTTCATCACCGAATATCGAATTGTTATTCTTTTTGTGTGTAATTTATTCACTCTTACTGCTGGGACGGATAGCTGAATCAAGTAAGTGATTGTTGTTGATGTTTTAACTTTGTACATAAATTTATTCATGAGAGGTTTGAGAAGTGTAGTTTCATTGATTAATGAATTAGATGAAAGATTTGTGAAATAGGAATTGTCCAAAAAAGTATGAAATAGGTTCTGTTTTAGATATGCAAAAGTTCATGAAAGTTGATGTAGGAATATATATACTCTGTTATGGTTTAGAGAAATACATATATGGGTTGTTTTCACTGTTAATATGCGTGAATCTGTGGACTGTTTATATAAATGAACTAAAATGAGTTTGATAATAAGGAAGGAGGATTTGGTGAGATCTTAATATAGAAAGGAGTTAAATGAAGTGAAAGTGTAGATAAAAGTGAAAAGAAATGCATCAGATGAAAGATAGAAAATATGTAGAAAAAATCGGAGATATATGTGAATGAGAATTTGATTTTTGATATTTATGATGATTTCTGGATTTTGACTTGTTTGTGTTGAGTTGGAGCTGAAATAGAGATAGAAAAGATGATTCATGCATAGATGTATTAGTTGGAAAGTATAAGAATTTGAAAATCTGGAAAAAATGGAAGGAGAGAAGAGGAAGAGTGGGTTTCGCTGAAGAAGAAGGGACGCACGATCGTGACATCGCTGATGGGTTTGGAGAAGCACGATTGTGCTTCTGCACGATCGTGACTTCGCAGGTGTAACTGGAATCTCACGATCGTGCATCAGGTTTTTTGAAGGGAGGTTATTTCTGAACATCCTTTGATCTTTCTAATATTACTTTTTCTCCCGACATCAAAATGACATGAGACTTGAACCAATTGACTCATAACACATTGTTCTTCGTCTCCACCAAAAATTATAGCCATCTGAAATGGATTGATTGTTGAATTTAAGATGAAAATGTTGAGAAGTACTGGAATATGATAACTGGGATGATTTCACTAAACATACTTTAGTATTTTGACTATATTTTCATCAGTAGCTATCCAAATGGAATGATTCTTATTTTAAATTAAACTAGAGAGATATAGCTACAAATTTTTTAGAGAGACCGAATTTGAATTCTGTCTCTAAGAATTACAGAATCTAACTTGAAGTTTAATACAGAGTACATTTATGTTTTAAGAACAGTCCAAAGTAAATTGAGTATAACTTTTGGAATACTGAATCAAATTGTAAGATCCTGGTGTCATTAGAAACTTATGACATTGGAAAACAAGTTTCTAGAAGGAAGTGTTGCCTAATTATGTCATTTACCTTATTAGAATGATTATGTAAAGTTGACCCGAAAGCATGTTGTTAAAAAAATGTGAAATGATCAATTGGGTTACAAAATTAGTTTCACATTGCTTTATTGTGGTCCAAGCCCTAAGTAAAAATTATATTTATGAGGGTTTTGATATATGAATGATATGGTGACAAGAATTACGATAAGATACCCGAGATTGTCATTGAACATGTATTGTGCATATTTGATATATATAGATGTGCAAAAAGGAATATTTATACATTTGTACAAAAGTGTGATATATGTAAATGTGTTTTGTATGATATAGAGGAGCATATTGTACGCTAATTAGACATTGTCGGACCATCCAGGCAATAGCATATTGGAGCGTACTGTGAGTCAACCTAGAAGATATCACTAGGATTAATTTATTTCTGTTTATGTTTAATTCCTATATATTGAATTGGTAATGAATTGATTGTGATTTGTTTATGATTTCCAGACTTTAATGGTCCGAGGAGTTTGATATTCGGGAATATATTGGAAGTGTTCTGTTTGCAACTGAATTATGAATGATATCTGTATACTCAACGAAAGTTGAATGCCGGACTTAGGTCTAATGAATATCAGATTCTGTGGGTGCATCATAAATGAATGCTATACATGGCATATTCTGTTATTTGATGCATTTCATAAAATGCATGTTCAGATAAAGGCGTTGTGATCAGAGTAGCCAATCTGAAAGAGCTTTAAGCTCAAAATTTTGCACGTAGAGCTTTGCTCTGTGATTTCTGTTTCTGACTGAGCCCAATGGGCTAGTATTTGTATTTGTATCTGAAAGACACTCGGTCACAACAAATAATAACAAATCTGGAGTGATATGTGTTTAATTGTTGATATTTTTAATTATTTGCACTTAGCGATTAATGGTACAAAAATGATTAAAATACTCACTTTAATTCATATTTGTTTGTAGGTACAATTTGGGAGTAAAGAAATTAAAGTGAGTCAAAAGTATCCCATTTGAGATATTTTCCGAAGATTTATTTTTGCTTATCCTTGTGGAGCAAGAAGAAGAAAAAAAGAAAGAAGAAAAATCAAAATAAGAGAAATTAAAAATACTAAGGAAAAATGTGTGACGCAGGATTTTAATTGAGGGGCAATAAATCAATTGCTAAGCTACAGTAAAATGAAGAGGGGACCCAGGTTTTAATACGGAGAACACGCACAGAAGACTTGAATAAAAGAGAAACACAAGCATAAATAAATCAGCGACAAAGACTAGCACAGGGAACACGTGCCAGCAGGTCCATCCACGCATGAGAGCAGCCTTAAATTCAAGAAGAAAATTAGCGTAAACACAATCAAGGGACACAGCTGGAGGCAAGTGGCGTGAACAGTAGAGACGAAGAGTGGCGGCGCTGGAGACACGAAGTAAAATTAGGAGCCACGCACGCCACAGGCGAAAACAAGGAATAAACAAGGGAGCAGCAAAAAAATAGAAGCGTGGGCGGCGTGAAGCTATAGGTCGCAACAGTGGGGGCGTGAGTGTCGGCGCAAAAGAGAGCAAGCAACATAAGGCAACAAACACGCAAGAGCTCAATGCACAGAATGCCACAGACACACAGAAAAATCGATTGAAGCTTGCTCGATAGTCAACAGAAGTTAATTAGGGCATTGTGGTTAGGCATAAAGATGGGGGTTAAAGCCATTTGTCAGAAAATACCTATGAAGGGCTAAACATCTCGACGCCGGTTCGGAGGTAAAATCAACGCCAACGACCCGGGTTAAGTATTTTTATTATTATTTTGTTGTTTCTTTCTCTCATTAGAAATTGATTGTGATATTCGATTCACTTATTTAGGTTTTGTGCATGGATAATCGAATTTTCGTTATTATTCGGTTATTTATGTATGAACCTATTGGGTATTGTGATTGATGATTTTAATGCGTTCATTGATTTGTTAATTTTAATCCCATTGCTAGAATTTCAATATAATCCGTAATTGTTATATTGAAATTTATGTGTAGCGACTAATGATTCGTAATCATT
>JAOSBM010000006.1:14920821-14932018 GCA_027568955.1 Erythroxylum tenue
TGCCTTGTTTTTAAAGAAACAAAAGTTTTAAAAGCGAAGTTTGTCCAATTGATCGTTCTAGCATGCCACTCTTACGGGGTACATACTCGGATATCACCGTAGATGTCGGGTATGTGTCTTGTGAGAGTGGGGTGTTGCACCAAAAGTCTTGTCCCATTATTTTAATTGCACCACTAGCCCATGAAAAAATTAGAGGCCAATCACTCTCAATGTAACAAAGTTGAAGGAGTTTATGGATTCTAGATCATAGTGCTTAAGTGTAGACACATTCAAAAAATAAGTTCTTAAGAGTAGACACATTTAGTTTAGTTTTATTATAAGTAAAGTATGATCATATTTATATCTTTGTAGGTTTTCCATTGTACAAACACTATTTTAAAAGGTAAAGGTTGCATGAAGTACTTTTGATAATGTTATATTTGCATTATATTTTGTAAATGATGAACATAAATAGATCAAAATTAGATAATTGCCTTCTTACAACGCATTTTCTACTATATTATAGCTTTAATATATATTTGTGATCATAAACAAGTACTTCAAAATTTAGTGATAAATAAACACTTAAGAAGTTTTCAAAGAGTGCCAAATAGAAAAGGATTTATAAATATTACTTTGAATAATAAATGTTAGGTTGTTTGTTTTAATTATTGTGAAGATTGTAATTTCATTTCTAAGATTTTAAGATTATTAACTGAAATGAGAAGCCATCTTTAAATGTAGTTGGATGGAAAAATACTTTTTAAATGAATAGCAATACATAAATAAGTGGTAGAAATTATTTGGAAAAAAAACATGTTAAAATACTCAGTGAAAATGTTTTCTTTTTTTTACTAGGTTATGAACATAATCGAAGTACTTTGAATGTTCTCACACAAAGAAAAAGAAATTTTATGGACAAAAATCTTATTTGTGTTGTTTATATACAAAGATGAACATTAGATTCTACTGGATTTTATTTTGTTAATTTCATAATACCTTTATTACATATTCAAGAACATAATATATGATGTTCTGGATATTGATTATAATGATATAATTAAAGATTGAAAAAAGAGTTATCGCTTGATCCTAATTTCAATAAATTTAAAAAGAGAATTTGTAAAGAAAAAATGTTTTTCCTAACAAAATAATTAAGAACATTTATTAAAAGTATATATTTACTTTAAATTTAAATACAATATCTAACAATAAAGACAATCTCCTATATTATAAATTTATTATTTATTTAAATGCATTGTTAGACATTAATGTAAATTTTTGTGCATAAATATATTTTTGGAAGAAAATTAATGAAGTCCATGATATATGAAATAGCATGAAGGAAATAATGATGTGATCATACTACTGAGATTATCATGTGCAATTATGTCAATATCTAAATTATCCATAGTCATAAGATTAATGAGACTGGACATCGTTAATCCGGATAGGCTAATACATGTTAAACTCCTTAATTTGATTAAGCAGTGGATCCCAGAAACTGTAAACATGAGATATTTAGAGTTGAGATGTGGATGCTTACTAGAGGTAGCAAGTACATTAGATGACGTATCATGAGATCATCACATGAATGTCCTATTCTAATGTCAGTGATAATCTCATCATAGCAAAGGTGCAAGTATCCTTAGACTTGAGATACTCAAGGATATCTTATATATTGATTATGTGTTTTGACTCTATGCCTTGTTGCCTTGCAAAGGTCACTTATAGGATGGTGATTGGGTATAGCTTAAGGTATTTGAAGGTAATTGAATAGCCAATAGAGGATTCACCATTTCTGTGATAGCAGAAGATGAAACCTACAACCTCTTATTGGGGTCATTACTTGGAAATCTCTGGGCGGGCCACATGTGTTACGAAGAATGTCTTCATTGAAATATAGAGTATTGAGTCCCAAGACGAGAACTGATATCACTTGGGCTAGATTTGATGTAGACAATCTAGTGAGAGTTGACACTTTGCCCATACTCATAATCAAGTGGGGCATAGCATGGTAAAATGACGAATTGCACAGCAATTATCTATGGGAGGGTCCGTGAGATGGTTCATGACGAGCACGGGTTCGTTCGTCAAACTACTTACTTTCTGGTCAACTGGAGGTCATGATGTGTTACTATATTCCACTCATGACTTACTTGGATTAAATGTTAATCCAAGTGGCCAACATAACTAGGAATCTAATAGGTCACACGCATAAAAGTGACTCGGTGGATTTGTAGAATGGTTTTGAATAGAAATCCATTATATGGAGAGCAATAGAATTTTATTTTATTTATGTTATGTCTCTCCGTCTTTTTTCAGGTCAATTGCACATTGCTGTCGAGATTTCTTCGGTCTGTTCATTCTTGCACTGCCAACCCTTGGAGGATCTACTCCGGTCATCAGTAATGGCAGTATTCATCTTGGCCATTTCGGGGCTTTGGATCTGTAGTCTCTTTATGTTAGTCTCTCCTAGGCCTGCTAGCTACTGGTTGGATTGTTTTACCTAGGATTTTTCTTTGGACCTTGTATGCTTGGACTTTCTCTGGGTCTGTTTCTTGGGTTTCTTGTTGATGATGCTGTTTGGATTTCAGGTTACTTCTTCCTATGCTGCGGTGCCCCTTAGTTTTCTTTTGGTTTGCCCTAAGGCTTCGCTGGTCGAGCCTTATGCGGCAGGTTCTGTGAACCTTCTTGTATATATTTTTTGATTATTATTTTGATTTTTCTAAATTACCAAAAAAAAAACAGAACCAACACATTTTCTACTATAATATAGCTTTAATATATATTTGTGATCATAAACAAGTATTTGAAAATTTAGTGATGAATAAACATTTAATAAGTTTTCAAAGAGTACCAAATAAACACTTAATAAATAAATGGTAGAAATTGTTTGGAAAAAACATGTTAAAATACTCAGCAAAAGTGTTTTTTCTTTACAGGTTACGAACATAGTCGAAGTACTTTGAATGTTCTCACACAAAGAAAAAGAATTTTTTTGGACAATAATCTTATTTATGTTGTTTATATATGAGGATGAACATTAGATATTCTACTGGATTTTGTTTTGTGAATTTCATAATACCTCTATTACATATTCATGAAGAACATAATATATGATGTTCTTGATATTGATTATAATGATATAATTAAAGATTAAAAAAAGAGTTATCGCTTGATCCTAATTTCAATAAATTTAAAAAGAGAATTTGTAAAGAAAAAATGTTTTTCCTAATAAATAATTAAGAACATTTATTGAAAGTATATATTTACTTTAAATTTAAATACAATATCTAAACAATCTCGTATATTTTAAATTTATTATTTATTTAAATGCATTGTTAGACATTGATGTAGATTTTTGTGAATAAGTATATTTTTGGAAACTTTTAATAGTGTTTGAATTTGAATTTTTCACTAACGTTCAAACAATCCTCTCTGTATTAACCAAATTCAGACTTTTAATAGTGAAATATACTACTAATCACTAATGTGTAAATTGTATTGAATATCTTGAAAACAAAAATGGCATTAGTGAAATATTATTTCATTAAAAAATTTAATCGTGAAAATTTGTATCTATGCGAGAAAATATTTTAAAATAATTTTATAATGGTTAAAATTTTTAAAAAATCATGAGAAATGAGAAACAATTTTATTTGGCTTCAAATTTTGGAAATGGCATTTAAAAAATATTTCAAATGTGACAAAAGTCGAAGTATCTTCAAACATTATTAACATTAACTTATATTTAGAAAGGTTGAGATATAATTTACTTATAAATTTTATTGATTCCACTCATTTAAATTTTAAATTATTATTCTTGCTAATTGTCAAATATAAATTTTTTTAAATATTGTTTCTCAAATTTTACGTTGAATGACAGTCATTTTATTGCAATTCCCCAAATTCACCAACAACAAAATTGACAATAAATGAAATTGGCATATTGCTTCCTCATTAATGTACGAACAAAAGTTCGGGAGTCGTGGGTTTCCAAAGTTCGAATCCCTCAATTGAATCCCGTTGTTATTTGGAAATGACCACAGTGGAGAGTGGTTATTGCCCTTTTGAACCTTTTAATTATTTAGTTCCTGCCTTTCTGGTGCGGCGCAGGCATACAATTCACTGCCAAAGTCTGCAAGGCCGACCTCTGCTCCGCTTGCTGTTAAAGTAAACAAGTTATTAGTAGCACAATGTGAACTACGTCCACCAAAAAAATTAAGATGTGATTACTGAAAGAAAAATGAAAACTGGTGTTGAACCTGAATATCTTTGTCTTTATTCTTCTTGTTGGCAATCTGTAGTTTTTCTTTCAGCATCTTGGTCAGCTGCCTCAGACTCATTTCATCCAGTGTCTTCTCATTTTTAGTTGCTTTCTCCACGTTAGGATCTGTCTTCCAGCCATTGCTGACGTCCTCCTTGTTAATATCTGAATCATGAACAAGCTTCTCAATTGTTGTCTGCTTCTTGGCTGATGACTTACCTGGTGTCAAAACTACTGGACAAGGAAACATATTCTGAAGCGGCAAGAAATCACCAGTGACTCTGCCAGTAGAATCTAGATGTTTGCAAGGACTAATTTGCTTACAGAGGCTCTCATGCTCAATATACAAAAGTTCTTCCAGGACTTCCTTCTGGGATTGATCTGATGACCCACTGGTGGCATAAGACGGAGATAGCACTAAGTTTTCTGCTACTCCCTTGCAACTTTCATTCTCAAAGACTATCCCAGGAGTCTTAGTCTCGTTTCTGATTTCTAGCTGCTCATGAAAAAAACTTCCAAGAGGCAGATCACTTTTCTCGACTGTTACTGTTATTTCATTCTCGTCACATGCCCTTATGCTCAAAGTATTTGTTATTATTGATTCTTCAACATTTCCCATGCTCATTGTCTCATGTAATGGAAAATGGTGTCCAACATAACTGAACTCCAGAGCCTTGCTAAACATCTCACCTGCAATGTTAACTGAGTTCTTGTCCTGGGACTCCACGTGAGATCCTAACCTGTAATTGGAAAGCTTCGCAACCTCAGGATCCTCGGTTCCCTCCTCATCTATTTGAGCTTCAGAGTTCCAACCTGCAAACTCATTTTCTCTTTTTGGCATGTCAAGTGCTGCAAAACAACAGTTGGTTCAGAAATTTCATTGCAACATAAATTAACAAAATCACAATGAATTTTGGAGTTCAGATTAAAATTTGTTAGATATTAGTAAAATAGACAATAAAGAAACATACAACTCGCAGGGGCAAAATCAAGATTCTCCACGTTTCCAGCTTCAACAACATTTTGAATTGAACTCTCGTCACTTTCTTCATGTTCTTCATCCAACATTGAAACTAAATCCTGTTTGTTGCCTTTCATTATGTCCAAATTCACACCATAAACATTATCCAGTGATGGCAGAACTTTTAAGCCATTCAGATTCTGCAAACTCTCTTCTGAAGTTGTCAACAAATCAATTCCTACATAACATGGTAACCATGTGAAAATTTGAAGACCAACAAGCTAAGACGTTTCCATGTAGAACTTCAATCCTTTATGAAAATTTAAAATACTTTCATTTCAAGAAGATTTTTAGACGAGATTGAAAACCGGTCCAATCTCATACTTCAATTAATAAAATGCAGGATACTATTCAGAAAAGATGATACTATTGATGTCCAATATCCTCGCAATGTACATTGATGTGGAGAACAGCAGCATAAACTTACTGTTATAAGGACATAGCTAAGAAACATACCAGATACGTCGATCACTTCTTTAACTTCCTGAGTTTCATTGCACAACCCATCAATCGTTATATGCTCAACGCAAAGTTCTTCTTTTAAGTTTAGCTTTTCCATGCTCTGCTCCAATAATCTCACAGATCGCCTTGTACTATACACTCTCTGAACTGATTTTTCTTCCTTCTGTGCCTGGATTTTGGACCGACTTGAAGCTCCCTGGACCCTGCTCCGGCAGCTCTCCATTGCTGGGGTTTCTGGTACATTAATGTTTCCCAGAGGAGCTGGTTTATCATCATTTTCATTTTCAGACACTTGAGATTCGATTTTCTTCTTAGCTGAAGCTGCTGCTGCTTTTCTCCTGGTGGTGGATATTGCTGAATTCTGAAGCAAGTCCGAATTTTGGATTTCTTCATTGGCCTCTTCAGCAACCGATCTTCTTGTTGTCCGGCGCGTATGATTCAACAATTGGGGGCTTTCTGAGACAACACTAGTAGGCTTTTTTCGTACTGAAGTTCTGCAAGCAGTTAGAGTGGTATCTGACGATCCAGGAATAGTTTTCTTTGGGGATAGTAGGGTACTGGACTCGGACGCAAGGATAATTTCATCGATTCCTTCCACCTAATAGGAAAAGAACAAACGAATTGAATGATTAGAGCTACTTATTGATCAAACATATTCTTCTACTGAATACGACAATATGATTTTAGAAAAGAACAAACGTGTTGAATGATTAGAGCTACTTATTGATCAAACATGTTCTTCTACTGAATACAACAATTGATTTTTTCCTGGTTTACCAAATAGGTTCAAAATAGAAGTTTTACTTGAAAAAGCAAAGACATAAATCACCATCCGAGTGTGCGTATGGAAATTAAGCCTAAATAGTACCAAATCCAAAAAACAGTGGAAATTATGTGAACACTACCATATATTACTTTATGTGAATTTTTATTGATCGTCTTTTTATTTCAACAATTTTCTCAACGATAAAGATGTAAGACGGAAGCAAATGCATCACACATAGAATCAAATTAATAGATCCAAGTTCCACATTTAATGAAATGCACGCAGATAGGAAATGAAACCCTTAGAATTACTCCATTCCCAAAATAACATCTGTCTGTTGGAAGGCGACAGTGAAGACCCATATCAAGCGATTTCTAAAGCCACGAGAAGGGAAGAAAAGATTACCAGTTGAAGAGCTTGAAGAGCATCGGCCATGGCGACATTGGTTAAGTTTGCTGGAATCTTGTTTTTCTTGCAAAGAGCTTGGAGCTCTCTCCTTGAAAGAATATGGAAATCCATGAGTTTGATTTGTTTAGAGCGTATTTTGTGGCGGTTATGTTATACGCTACTACTGGAAGTGGAAGGAGTGAGGCGTGGCGAGCTTCATTTATACAGCTAATGACTATCAAATATCAATTGCTGTGTAAGAGCTTCGGTCAAAACCCTAGATCATATGACCGTTGGGAGCGTGGATTTGAAAATTGAAATTGAAACTTTTTACTAAATAAAATAAACTGATCTCTACATCATCCGTAGATGCGGATATGCATATATTTATTTGCCCTTGAAAGAGCACACATGTCAATGAAACTCTAAGTTGGGACTAAAATTCCAAATTTTATAATTTATGGCACTGGTGATAATTATTATTTACTTTTCATAATAATAAATAACAATGACAATATACAGTTATTTATAGTTTCTTGATGATAACATTGCTTTAACTAAGCCACTCAAAACTTGTAAGTATAGAGGAATATCCGACTATACATTGCAATGGTTGAGCTTAAATTAAAATTTTTAATTGAGTTTAAATTTAGTTTAAAATTTGACCTAGTTTTGAATTTTTAAAAATTTTAAACTAAAAATATTGAATTGAAGTCAGGTTCGACATAGATTTTACAACCTTAAGGTCTGATTTGAAAATTAAAACTTTTAAATTTTAAATTCAAATGTGACATTAAACTTGATTAATTTAGGGGCCGTTTGGTTCTACTTCTGTTTTTCTGTTGTTGTTTTTAGTTTCTGTTTCCTGTTTTTGGTTTCTATTTTTTCTTTAAAAGAAACAAAAACCTGTTTGGTTAAAATTTGTAATATAAAAACTGAAAATAAAAACCTGTTTGGTTGAGATTTCTAATAAAAAACTGAAAACAAAAATATATTTGATTTTATTATCATGTTTCTATTTTTTAATTATACTATTACGTGTAATAATTATAATATAATATATTATATTTTTAAATTGATTAATTAATTATTTAATAGTCTTTTTTCTTCCCACAAAATTACAGTAACTCTTGTTCTGATCACAACCTCACAGGCTTTGTGGAACCTTAAAGCTTTGGAGATAGATATAAATATAAACCCTTAAAACTTTCCTGTTGGTTAAGGTATGATTGTGAAATGCAAGGATGAAGATAAACCTACAAAGGACAGCCATTGCTATCCTCGTTTTTGGAGACATTGTTATCCTCCTTTTTGTCCACTACCCAACAAACACAAGAAGCATAAATCTTTCGAGAACAAAGCTTCACACCCAACTATATATTCACAGAAAATTATACAAAGAAAAAACACCGAAAACGAAAAAGCACCCAAAAAAATAAAAACCCAAACTTCTCATGCCATAACTCTCTCCTCCCCGACTCAACAGAAGCTCTCGATCCTCAAAACATACCTACAGCCTCCAAGACCCATTAAAAGCGAAGAAACAACAGTGAAATGGCTTCACTACAGGTCAAAAACAGAGGCTCTGCACTCTCCACAAGAACAGGTTGAAGCGAAGCAGCAGTGAGATTTTAACAAATTTCAACCAAGTAAACGGTGGAAGAGAGATAGATAGCAGAAGACGCATAGATTGAGAAGACGATGAAGATGATAGTTTCGTTGATTTCTATACGCAGAGACCTTTTAAGCAACAAAAACAAATAGGTAGTAGGTATATTCAAAGAAACAGCAGAAGAGGCTGAAGAAGAAGAAAATTATACAGTCGGGGAGAAGGAAACTAGTTTTTGTGAAACATGAAAACCCATTTTAAAAATACACGAAAACGTCTTTTTTACGTTTTCAAAAAAACGTTGCAGTTTTTTTATTTTTAACAACGAGAAACGAAAATAATTTCTACCAAACGAGTTTTCATGGCCTGTTTTATTTTTTATAAAAACAACAACGAAAAACTCAAAAATAAAACGGAACCAAACACCACCTTAAATTTTGCTTGTTAACTTTAGGTCGAGTTAGGTCAAGCTTGAGTCTAATCACTAATATGTCTTCACCTGCTCATTGTTTTCTCTTTTGGTTGAATCTCTTTTAAGCATTTTTTTTGCTAAGCATTTTCTCACTCTTAAATTCTCACACTTTTCCCTCTTTCATATTTTCATGGCTCTCTCTTACTAACAAACTTTAGTTTGTCCTTGGTGTTTAATATTTGTTTGATTTCTAGGCACATTATAAATGAGGCTTTAGGAAGTTTGTTAAAGATCATACCATTTTGGACTATGGTATATTTATGTTTTGCGAATAATTCTAGGCATGATTTTTTTAAAAAATTGAATAAAATTCATTAATGGAATAAGTAAACCATCCAGTTAAAGAAGTTTAAAATTCAAAGCCAAATTTATCAAAAAATAAGACACGTGCATCAGGCCATGTGATGCTCAGTTTTGCCTCATTAGACCTACTCATAACAAATTGTTTTCTACAAACTATAAATAGGATTATCATCTGGCAATAACCCTAGATCATGCGAGTCAGGAGGGACTTTCATGCACTTCAACTAAGGAATCAAGTAGGAGATCTATGTTTTTTAATTCTTTCACTTCCTTGTTTAAGTCACCATCCGATTGCTTAGTCTTAGTCGCTTAATTAGCCTAGATTCCATATGAGAAATTGTTCCCAAATGCTGATTCTAGTATCATTAAGAACCCTAAGCTTATTCCTTTTCTTCCCTTTAAACCTCTAATAGTTCTTTTCCTTCTAGATATTATAAAAAACTTCCTCCAAAGCTGTTATTAGAGTAGCTTTTTTGGACCTGAAAAGTTGACTATTCTATATCCATTGTACTATCTTCGTCAATTGGTTTGAGATCTCTGATGTACTATACAGATTCCTGATCTCATGTCAGACCTCCTTTGAGAAAATACATGTTGATACGGCAACAACCTAGAGTCAATGTCTAGATCACCTCCGTTTCAATGATTATTCTCAAACCTAAATTCAATCAATCTAACAAGACCCTTCTCCCCCAAAACAGCAAGGAATTGGTAACAAAAAGTATAAAGATTGCAAGAATTGAATTAACGCCACAAGTTAGAACTTACTTGATAAGTTGAATCAATCCTTAAGGTAAAACAAGTAATAATTTGAATTCTCTCTTGAAGAATGCTTTCCAATTTTTTATTAACATCTTCTGAAGTTTATGTATAAAGAAAGGGTTTAAATACCCTTGTGCAATATGAACCCTAACAAAGATAACCTAAAAACCCTAAAGGAAGCCTAAAACATCAAGAAAGGCTTTTCTGAAACAAATCTTCCTAAGAACAAATCCCACACTGATTTGGGCTTCAAAACTAATTAAATTTGACTAATCTTAGTCCAAATAGGATAAGGAAACAAGAAAAATAGAAGGCTAACTTAAGAGGGGCGGATTGGGTTTCTAAAACTAGGCCTACACGCTTGAATCCTTAAAATAAAACATGCATATGACTTTTTTTAATGAAGCACATGCACATTTAACACAAATCAGCCGATGAAAAAGCCCAAAAGAAGTCCACAAGCCCTTTACAAGATAAAATAAGCCCAAGCCCATTGATTAGACTTATCCTTGTGAAAATTGGCTAAGTGTTAGCCCTCTTGGTTTGATGCCTCCAGTGTGCACACACACATAGGTGTCTCCCTAAGCTTTTCCCTAAGCTTGATCAACAAAACTTCTTGAAGTACTTATGAATCAAAAGCTTATGCATAAATCTGAAATTATGCCTTGAGCTTGTTGGAGTGTGACCTTGTAATTGGACCCATTGGCATCCTTAAGTCTCTATTGCCTTGGTGAGTTGCATCATTCCCTCCCTCCTCAAAAGGATTTGTCCTCGAATCAAGACCTATATTATCAAAGGGAGATAGATTAGAAACATTAAAAGTAGCAAAAACACCATACTCACTGGCAAATCCACCCTATAGGCGTTGTCATTGATGCGTTCAAACACTTGAAAAGGACCATCGCCTCTAGGAACGAGCTTAGACTTCCTTTGTTGAGAAAATCTCTCTTTCCTGAAGTGCACCCAAACCCAATCTCCAGGCTCAAACTTCATCACCCTGCACCCTTGATTGGCTCTTTGAGCATACTTTATGTTCTTTTCCTCATTGTGCTACATAGCTTTCTCATGTATTGTCTTAACCAATTCGGCCCTTTGCTGCCCATCTACATTAACAATCTCATTCAAGGGTAAAGGCAACAAATCCAATGGAGTTAATGGGTTAAAAC
>JAOSBM010000006.1:14955426-14968249 GCA_027568955.1 Erythroxylum tenue
TTCTTCTTAGCTTTGCATCGTCTGCTTTTCTTCTTAGCTTTGCATCGTCTGCTTTTCTTCTTAGCTTTGCATCGTCTTTTTTTCTTCTTATCTTTGCATCGTCTTTTCTTCTTAGCTTTGCATCATCTGCTTTTCTTCTTAGCTTTGCATCGTCTGCTTTTTGTCAATCCTTAGCTTCCGTCTTCTTTTTGTTCATCATCAAAATTATTTAATCGTAAAGTCATTTTGACATAACATTAAATATCAAATATATAACAAAACTATAAAATATCGAGCAAAACATGTTAAATATGAGTATATAATTATAGCCAAATATGCATTTATCAAATCCTTAGATGGGATACATTGATGATCTCAAACGAAATGATCACTTATCCAGTTATTATAATGAGAACTTTTATAAACATACAAATAATTTTTCAATTGGAATTCTCATATGGGGGTCAATTCAATGAACTTGTTCTCTAATAAATACTCACACGTTTATTTAGGCATCTTCATACTTTAAACTATGAGAATGACTACTTCTTTCATAAGGAAAAACATAATGTGTGTTAGTCTTTCAAAAGTCTATTAATGTCTAGTCTTAATAAAATAATAATTATGAACAATTTATATTATAAATGTAATGTGAATCTAATAAGTATGATCTCATTATGATTTCATTTGTAATATATATTTATCCTATGGACTTTATCACATACATTTAAATATTTATAAGACAAAGAATGCCTTTAAATAATTATATCATCAAACAATAACTAATTGATTGATTATGATGTATAAATCAACAATTTATAGGTACAATAATGATAAGTGTAAATTGCATCGTATTTTAGGGCATAGTTTGATATGTGTTTAGTTGTTAATTAAATCATTTAGTATGTGTTTAGGATAGAAATGTATTAGTTTTTAATTATTTATGTTTTAAGTGATTTATGGGTTAGTACAAGTCTTTGAGCTTAAATATTATATTTTTGAGGTACCTTAATGTGTTTGCTAGTATTTCAGAGTCAACATCAAAGAACGAAGCAGTTTCGGAGACCTTAGGGTCGAAACAACAACCCACAATCGTGGCATGTCAGGCCACGATAGTGATAAAAGCACCAGAGTTGGCCTACGATCGTGGCCTGCATACAACGATCATGACAGAAGCACAAGGAACGTCCGACGATCATGGCTTGAATGTCACGATCATGATAGAAGGCTCAAACATGACCCACGATTGTGGCTTGCGTCGAGCAGACGCGTAGACGCTCAAAAACATTAAGCTTTTAGGGATCTTTTGGACCTTTCGAACTCTGGAAAAACCCTAGGATTATCCAAAATACAAGAGGATATTTAAAGAATAAGAAAAGAGGCAGAAAGGAGCTTTTGCATCAGCCACCTTGAGAAACCCTGGAGAGAAATCATGGAAAGATAGAGGAAGAGAAGAAGGAAGAGAGAAGAGGAGAAGAAGCTGACTCGACGTATTTCCCGGATTAGGAGGTTTCCTGACGTCGCTGCCTTCCATCATCCATTTAGATTGTATTTCATGTTTATTTTCATTTTTCTTATTATATATAATTGAAATAAACAGTTGATGATAGGATCTAGAATGTCGAGAATGTTCTAAACTCACCTCCGAAACTTTATTCTTGAATGAATGAAAATTTGATTGTTTATATGTTTATTGGATTTGTTGTAGTTTGATTATGTGATTGCATAATTCGATAATAAATTGAAAGGGTGAATCAAATGAAAAATGATTAAATTGGACTAGTGAGAGTTAAGTGATTTAATAGAAATAAGAATTGAATAAGATCGAGAAATTATGCGAAGAGAGATCTTGCATAGCTTTTCGATAGCTTATTAGAGAACTTCAGAGTTAATTACAGTTTTGGATAGGTTGTGAATTGAGATATTGCAACTTCTATAATCTGATTGGGGTTTATGATTTAGGGTTAATGGTTATAACTCCAGAGAGAGTAATCAACCCTAGGATAGTTTAGAACTAACAATTCGATAATTCATAATCAATTAGGTTAGCATCAAGGATAGGTAAGATTCCCTCTCTCAATTGGTAATTTCTTTCAGTTGATTCTTATGTGTGTTCCAATTGCTTAGCAATTAGTATTTTCGTATTTGATTTTAAATTTGAGTGATTGAAATAAATTCTCATTTTTAGTTTCGTTACATTTTGAATTTATATGATTTGTTTATGGCCTTAGATTTTAGGATTAGATTAGTTCCATAATCGTGGGATCGACACTTTTGATATTATTCTAACAAATCGTGTGTTTATGAATTATCAAGAGTTATTAATTAAAACTTACACACAACCAAACTACCGATCAAATAATAAGGTAAAAATTTGTTGGGTGGTCATTCCAGGCCTATGATCACATCATAAACAAATAATCCAATCTTTGTGAAAATTTGAAACTTTGTGTGGAGTGAGAGGAAAGGAAAGCTTGAAAAGGGTGTTTATGGATTTAAACATAATAAGGAATTACGAAATTGTGAAAAAAAAAGTAATAAGATCATTATTCGTAATAATTAAAAAGTTATTTTAATTTTTTGTAAATAGAATGAAGACGTGTATGCTTCTTAGTGGGAAGGAGTAGAATACTAGATTCATTTACTTTTTGGTTAAATTAAATATTGTATCACCCACCAAAGTTTCAGTTTCCAGCAATCCATGATTAAAGAGATCATTAATTTAGTCATCCTTTACGACAACACATCTTAACCGTTGAACACTACCAGCGTCCCTGATTTCGATTATAAACAACCAACTTATCAGTACGTATTAGAGCCCCAAATGATAAACTTCTTATTGGTATGAATACAATTGTATTTTAATATAAACAAATAATTAATAATAACTGGTTTTGTTCATTATTCAACGTCCAGCTTTCAGCTTCAGCTTCAGCTTCGCGTCCTCTTCGTCTCTCGTAAATCTCATTTTGCGGTCTGAGGTTAGGATTGACACTGCGTCGTTTCATCTCCATTTCGATTTCAGCTTGTTGTTCTACTTCTCCCCGCCGGTGTTTCTCAACTGGAGCACTGTCACCGGCGTCCCCATCTGTCGTCCTGTTTGTCCTCCTTCCAGGTACTTAATTACCTTTTCTTGCGATTTTAGTGTAGCTGCTAGTTTCGGATCTTTCGGATTGTTTGTTTCAATGTACTAATCTAGTAAAATGATGTTGTTTATGTTAGGTTTGGAAGTAGAGGTTTAATATCATAGCATCTTCGGTAGAGTAATCAAGAATCTTAGGTAGAGTAATCAAGAACTAGTATGGCCTTTTTAGTGGCTGATCTGACATATTGAGTAGTTAAATGGGATGTTGTTGTTATTATTATTATTATTTGGTGATGCTACCGCTGATTTGTTGTTAGTTTTACTAATTGAATAATGGATGTGAAGCTTTATTTTGAAATTACTTGGGACATATTCGTGTAAATTGAAAAGGCGGTTAATTATCCGGTGGCCTTTTAAAGTTAAAATATTAACTGACTTTTCTAAAATATGTTTTACGCTACAATGAACATAAATCATTTTGCTTCAAAATTTTCGTACCGGTTTTACTATAGGTGATTTTAATGAGAAATTAGAATGCTTGATTTTAGTAGAGTGGGTTTTGAATTTTTATCTGCGCATGGCAATGGTGTATAAATTTGATAAAGAAATGCAAGTTCTCGTTGCTTTTTGCTTCTTTTGGCTGTTTTTTCTTTCAGGTTCTCTGTCTTTCTTAATTAACTACTTTTGTTTCTATTTTCTATATGTTTGATTTATGTGCTTTATGTTTTGATTTGGTTAGTTGATACATGATTAATGTTTATCATGGAATAATATTTTATGATGTGAAAACTCTTCACTGTTCTAATAGTTTCCAAATTCGGTACTTTCAGAAAAACTATGGATATGGAATTCACCGACGTGCTTTTAAATGCCCAATCGATTGATGCAAATGTGCGCAAACATTCTGAAGAAAGTTTAAAACAGTTTCAGGAGCAAAATCTTTCCAGCTTCTTGCTTTCACTTTCTGGAGAGCTGGCAAATAATGACAAGCCTGTAGATTCTCGAAAATTAGCTGGTTTAATACTTAAAAATGCCTTGGATGCTAAAGAGCAACACAGAAAGCTTGAGCTGGTGCAAAGATGGCTGACACTGGACTTCAATGTCAAGAGTCAAATTAAGACATTCTTGTTGAAGACACTCTCTTCCCCTGCAATTGATGCTCGTTCAACTGCATCTCAAGTCATTGCCAAGATTGCAGGCATTGAGTTACCTCAGAAACAATGGCCTGAGTTAATAGGATCTCTTCTGTTGAACATTCACCAGCTTCCTGCTCATGTCAAGCAAGCTACTCTGGACACTCTTGGCTATTTATGCGAGGAAGTCTCTCCTGATATAGTAGATCAAGATCAAGTGAATAAGATACTTACAGCAGTAGTTCAGGGTATGAATGCATCTGAAGGCAACAATGATGTAAGACTTGCTGCCACTAGAGCCCTATACAATGCTTTGGGCTTTGCTCAAGCAAATTTTAGCAACGATATGGAACGGGATTATATCATGAGAGTTGTCTGTGAGGCTACCTTGTCTCCTGAAGTGAAGATTCGGCAAGCAGCTCTTGAATGTTTGGTTTCCATTTCGTCAATATATTATGAGAGATTAGCTCCTTATATTCAGGACATCTTTAACATCACGGCGAAGGCTGTGAGGGAGGATGAAGAGCCTGTTGCTCTTCAAGCAATTGAATTTTGGAGTTCTATTTGTGATGAGGAAATAGACATTTTGGAAGAATATGGTGGGGATTTAACTGCAGACTCCGATGTTCCTTGCTTTTATTTCATCAAGCAAGCTCTCCCTGCTCTTGTTCCAATGTTGTTGGAGACACTTCTTAAGCAAGAGGAAGATCAGGATCAGGATGAAGGGGCTTGGAACATTGCGATGGCAGGGGGAACGTGTCTTGGATTGGTTGCTAGAACTGTTGGGGACGATATTGTCCCTCTTGTTATGCCATTCATTGAAGGGAACATAACAAAAGCAGACTGGAGACAAAGGGAAGCAGCTACTTATGCCTTTGGCTCAATATTGGAGGGTCCTTCCCCCGACAAGTTGACACCTATAGTCAATGTTGCCTTGAACTTCATGCTCAGTGCTTTGACAAAGGACCCCAATAGCCATGTGAAAGACACCACTGCTTGGACCCTGGGGCGGATATTTGAATTCCTTCATGGTTCAACTTTGGATACACCCATTATTACCCAAGCAAATTGCCAACAAATTATCACTGTTTTACTTCATAGCATGAAGGATGCTCCAAATGTAGCTGAGAAGGCTTGTGGCGCCCTCTATTTTCTTGCTCAAGGTTATGAAGATGTGGGCCCATCATCTCCTTTAACTCCATATTTCCAGGAAATTGTCCAGGTTCTTCTCACTGTGACTCACAGAGAAGATGCAGGGGAGTCACGGTTAAGGACTGCTGGGTACGAGACATTAAATGAAGTAGTAAGATGTTCAACTGATGAAACGGCAGCCATGGTGTTTCAATTGATTCCTGTTATTATGACAGAGCTTCACAAGACTCTGGAAGGGCAGAAACTTTCATCAGATGAGAGGGAGAAACAGGGTGAATTACAAGGTCTCCTTTGTGGGTGTTTACAGGTCATCATTCAGAAGTTAGGTTCAACAGAGCCCACTAAGCATATGTTTGTGCAGTATGCCAATCAGGTAATGGGACTTTTCCTGAGGGTATTTGCTTGTAGAAGTGCAACTGTGCATGAGGAAGCCATGCTGGCCATTGGAGCCCTTGCCTATGCAACTGGTCCAGAATTTGGGAAATACATGCCAGACTTCTACAAGTATTTGGAAATGGGTCTTCAGAATTTTGAGGAGTACCAGGTTTGTGCTGTTACAGTTGGTGTGGTGGGAGATATTTGCAGGGCAATGGAAGATAAAATTTTATCATATTGTGATGGGATTATGACGCAACTTCTCAAGGATTTATCGAGCAACCAATTACATCGATCTGTGAAGCCTCCAATATTTTCTTGCTTTGGTGATATTGCACTGGCAATTGGTGAGAATTTTGAGAAGTACTTAATGTTTGCCATGCCCATGCTTCAAAGTGCCGCAGAGTTGTCTGCTCACACGACAGGTGCTGATGATGAAATGATTGAGTATGTAAATTCCCTTAGAAATGGAATATTGGAGGCATATTCAGGGATTCTTCAAGGGTTCAAGAACTCTTCCAAAACCCAGCTCTTGATTCCTTATGCTCCTCATATCCTTCAGTTTTTGGATAGCTTATACATGGAGAAAGACATGTTAGTTATGCTGAAATATGTCTTCTTATTTTATTTTTTCTTTAAGCTAATGAATATTTTTATTAATGACTTCATGTGTATTTTTTCAGGGATGACATTGTGATGAAAACTGCCATTGGGGTCCTTGGAGATTTGGCAGATACGCTTGGAAACAATGCTGGTCCTTTGATACAGCAGTCTATTTCTAGCAAGGACTTTTTAAATGAATGTTTATCTTCTGAGGACCATATGATTAAGGAATCCGCTGAATGGGCCAAGTTGGCCATTAGTAGAGCCATTTCCATCTGAGGGTATTATTACTTGGCATGTTTCTTTCCTTTAGAAGTCCCTGCATGCATTTGGGTCTGTTGAGTCTGTCGGGTCATCTGCCTTCTCTTTTTCTGGTAACAAAAGTCATTGATTGTGAGGCTGTTAAACTCTTGCATCAGAACTATGGGTTTGGGTTCTTCATTTTGGTTTAAAGGATGTTGGAAGTGATTGCTTTGCAGACAAGGTTTGTCGGATGTATTGGAACCAGAGAAGGGGAAAAATGAAATCGAGATGATTCATGCAGGTATCCTGTATTGATATGAAGGATGGAGACCATTTTGATGCGTTTATCAGAAACATGGCCTACAGCTGCTTGTAATTTGCTGGTCAAGGTCATATGGAGACCTGTATAACTCAGTATCATATGAGCGTGATCGTCATCTCTGAAGAACCTATAGCATTGGTTTGTTGATCGTGAGTGTGCAACATATTAGATTGAAAGTTTTCCAAAACATGAAGATTGAAGTGAACCCAGGTGCCTTGTTTACTAAGGCTCAGATTCACTTCCTGATTTTTGACTGGTTTTTGTTTTGTTGTTTTCTTTTTATATCTGCTTAAGTTCATCATTATGTCTGTCTGGTCAGAATGTCAGATTGTATTTTAAATCTCTCCCCTTTTGCATATTCGATTGGAGGAGTCATCGAATCATTATAAGGTGGTCATCCTGCAATGCATTGTTCAGATTTTCTTTATTATCACAACAGGTCTGCAGCCAACGACTTCAGATCAACCAAAGCTTATACTTTGCCCTTTAAAAAACAATTCAACTTTGATACTGGCTTCTTTTTTTCTTTGGAAGTTGTAACCTTGTTGTTAATGTATATTAGTTTAGAAGTCGTCCTGTGAAATTATGGCCGTGTATTGTGAGATCGTAAGGATTGAATTCCACAAATTGTGGAAAGTTATTGCAGCTTGGGTTGTTATATTACATCCTCCGAAGGATCTATATTGCAAAAGATGAGATTACTGCAATTCTTTAGACTTGTTCATGACAAATTTGATGGCTTGGTGGTGAGAGGCAATAAAAATAATATTTGATGTATAGGTACATTTTAGCATTGTGATTACTGTTTATATACACTTTCGTTTTCTCTGAGACACCGATATATTTGACACCCTATTTACCAATATATATATGTACGTATGTATGTATGCATGTATAATGCCTTTCTCATATAATGATGAAGTTTTGGAGACAACCACTACTCTTTGTTAACAATGTGAACTGCAACAAAGTATGTAGTATTCTCACCAGTGTCACATTATTTATTCTGAAGAAAGAAAAAGTTTGGATTACTGGTTAATGTAGTTAAGAACTTATGATGATGCTTACTTTGTAATAGGCAATAGCTGTTTCCAACTAAGATCTGCATGAAGATTCATCCACTTTTTCCTGCGTCGATTAGAAACGGGACGAGGAATTTCATGTCTAATCTTGTATTAGAAAAAACAAGGAAGAGAAAATTTTCTCTTGATTGCAGATGAAACTAACATCTAGCAACGCAAACAAAGACCATTTGCTCATGACTAGATGATTGATTAACGTTTCTTAATTTTGATATATTAGGCAAGAAACATGAAAACGTTGCTGATTGTGAAACTAATCTACGAATCATTTGTTTGATCTATATACAATACTACAATACATTTCCAGATGGATCAATCAGTCTCTCAGATGACGTCTATCACTATCAGCTATAAGCAAATTTAAAGCATAGATGACACCCATATTCCAAGACATACGATGCCCATGGTTGCAATAGCTTGTCCGAATTCATACAAAACATTCTGCTGCTCAAGTGGTATGCTTTTCCAATCGGTCCGCCTTAATTTGCAGATAGATATATTACCATTAATAAGTAGGAGAAAAATTAGCATGTTATCAATAGACAATATAGATCTATGGTTGGTTGGATCGCATAATGCGTAAGAAGAAACAACTGATAAAATTAACAGGTCATGGGATCCTAAAGTAAACAACTTTCACGTTTGGCTGTTTGTTAGACATTGATTACCACTTCTTTTGCTTATAAGAAAACTAACTACTTCTGTCATATGGCCATAATAGTAAGCAGTTTATACCTTCTATGCTTATTTAACAAATGTAATTTAACAGTTATTCCCGCAACTGTGGATACAATTATAGCCATTGCAATAATGCAATGCGTAATTTGAAACACTGCGAGTCTAATTCAGAAAAGTAATATTTCCAGTTTTAAACTTCTGGTAAAACATTTTTTTTCTCTCAATATGCAACAATTAAGGTTTTTCCTAGAAATAATCAACCCTTCTGGACTTCAGTTACTATTAATTTTCTTATGCTTTATTATACTTGAATTAATGTAGTAGTTTCAACTATCCATACGTCAACAGAGGACTACATATAAGCATGGATTTACAATTGGAGAACTGTTATAAGCATCATGTAATTACGTACCCTAGATCAGCAATAACAATGCTGACATTATCTACTGATCTTCGATCCTGAAATATTTGAAATTTAATGTTAAAAAACTCTCAAATAATAGTGTTCAATCTAAGATTTAACACAAATGCTCCAGGAAAGTGATTACCATTGCTGCTTGTGCAAGTGCTTCACAGGCTAGCTGAAGCCACAACAAGAATAAAATCGGAACTTAGCATGAGAAGAATCATCTAGAATCTTGGAAACTGCATCCAACTTTTAGTAGCAGTTGAATGAACATTAAGAAACAGATGTAATAATTACCTGAACATCTCCGTGCTCTCGAAGTTGATTCCTTATGAATGTAACTGCATCTGAACTGAAACAGATGATAGTAGGCATATATATATTATTAGTCAAACTTGCTCCGAATTAATAACTACAGGAACAGCGTTCCATCTGAATCTAAATAATATTAATAAATCCCTTACAAACCTGTCTATGTAATCCCATAAGCCATCAGAAGCTAAAACAATAAATTCTGCATCTGACCCCAGACTTACTTGAAAAACATCTGGAGATGCGATAAGTAAGTCATTGTTGAATTTTACCCTGGCAAACCATAACATCACTTCATTTTCTAAAATGCCAAGCAAATCAATTCCTAATGCAATATACTTTATAACAAATTACATGAAGACGCTTAGCAGCAACTTTGTCGACTTGTTCAGTGCCTACAGTAGAGGGTTAACTACAAGCACATAGTACTGCTTTGGAATACCAGGACGAGATCATTGAGCTTCTATCCAAAACATTGACCATTATCAGTAGCAATTTACTCAATACTTGCATAATTGGCAGAAGAAATGCAGCAAAACAGTTAAAAAGTAATGCCCCCGAATTAATAAGACGTTATATACGTGTGACTCATACATATGTAGATCATAACACAGTATTCATCCAATCAATATATGAATATATGGTATACATCAGGCTTTGAACTCCTCATTTGGAGATTCCTAGACCAATCCACAAACATTAAGGGGGCATTATGACCAATGGTTGAACTTAGAAACTATCTGCTTTTCTGTCCATGTGCTTAATATATGTTTAAGTTGGCTGTATAGCCAAATTTCATTAGAAAAAAGAATTATATTTCTGATGCATATGTTATACAATATGCTCTGAGGTGATTTTATCACAAACTACTGCAATATTAACAGTTCTGACCACTGTATGTAGAGCATCAAGGAAATGAAATTACAGATGAAAATATTAGAATCTTGAGGATCAGGTGACAGAAGAATACCGAGAAATGAATTTTCCTGACCATTTCCCTTCTTCAAGTCCCTTTTTCAGCATCCTATGGTAAGTAGAATATTTAGCTATTGTTTGAACATGTTAGGATATGATTATAGGTTACATATTAACACAAATTCATGTAACCAAAGTTACATACTCATTCTTTTTTGTTTTGAACAGTATGTCCCCAAAAGCACGAGAAACAGCTATGTCGCCACAAATCCTTCCATTAACAATCTACATAAAGCAGGAAGAATCAATATCAGATATACTGATACACGGATACAGAAGACTTTTGGTCGCAGAATGATTGCTTCCAAAACTTTGAATATTTGATAAGAAAATGAAACTAGGAATAATGTTATAGACCTCGTATTCATGAAGCATTTCAAGCCAAAGATCTCAATATAACATGTAAATCTAAGAATGTCTCATGGTTGGAATGAGATTCACGAAAGGAGGCCAATTAACATTTTGTTTATGTTATGAATCTTGGTACCAATCCCAAGGAAACATAGAAGTGGAAATCAGTAAGCTTGATGGAAGAAAGGAATGCAATAATAATGAATGATGAGATGTCAGAAATTTCTTTGCACATTGTTGCCAATACAATTAAATCAAGAATAGGAAAACACACCCATCCACCTGCTTCTCTGATTCTTCTGATTTCTTGAAGGGAGACTTTGTTGCTACCATAAGGTCGATGAGGATCAGTCAGCACTTCTGGTCTTCCAGAACGAGATAGGACCTGCATTGACATATTGATTTAGCATAAATATATAAAATCTTTTCAATCCTTGTCATTAAAATTGCTTAAATTTTTTATTAATTTTCATGTCCCAGCAACTTCAAAGGGAATTAGACTGAAAAACAGATTAAAAGAAATACATAAAAGCAACTAAAAAGAAACAAGAGTACATGAAGGAACAGAATATGTACCACAGAGGAGTCACCAATGTGTGAAATAATGAGCATATCATCCGCAAGGAAGACAATAGTTGCCGTTGAACCAGATTCATCTTCCTTACAGGTCATCTCAAGCCTACAGAAAATGGAGAACTATCAGCTTTTAAGATAACAACTTTACATACAAATTATAAGCACACAAGGACAATATGCAATTCATATCTTGCTGCTTTTGGCATTACCAATTTAGCAACTTTGCATCAACATTTTCAAAAGCCTCCTTTAAGGCCTTTCTTATAGTATTGAAATCTTTCCCACTCAGAAGCAGGCCACCTTGCAAAGCAGTAATACACTCCTTGTATAACTCGTCCCTGTTGGGCGAAATCAAATTAATACAGGAATTCCATATGACAGTGTAACAGAGAAAGTTCAAAGACTCTATTTGCAGACCTTATCTATCATGCACCACATGAATACTGACGCATTTATCGAACTTAAGCCATCCAAAGCTCCAAAATCCAGGTAATCATTTTTTTTTTTTGGTAAGAAAGAACAGAACCCCATGAACATATTTCATTGCGATTTTCAGTAAGTGCCAAACCTCAGGAACTTTACAGAAGAGAAACCGGCATGACCATCGAAAACCGCAGCGAATGAGAAGCCATCGAGACCATCTAATCGAATGACGATATCATCTTCCATCTCGTCACGAACGCCCTGTAAACTTGTGTATCCCCATCGGATCCCGGCAACATCAGTCAACGAGGACGACATCGCGTCTAGGGCAATGGCAGAGCATTGTTGCTGGCTTTTGGGTCTCACTGAGACAAAGCTGTTGCTTCTGTTGATAGTGGTTTTGGTACGGCAGTTGCTAAAATGAAGCTTGGTTAATAGGAACCTCTCTAACCTTGAGTTGAGTAATGCCATTAACTGAGTTGGGTCACCTAGTCAGAGAGTGCTTACTGGGATTAAGGAACAGAGACAGAGACGAGAATGCGGAATGGTAGTGGCAGTGATTTGAGGTTGGCGGAGGATAAGGGAACGAATCAAAGCCTCTAACTGGTTTAACGATTCGATCCGCATGGCTCAGTAAAACACATGGGACGTACCGCTAATGTCACGTAGGTTGGACCCACAAATTGATCTTGGTCGCGTGGCAAGATGACAACCACTTATCGTTTCCGGATTGGCCTTAGCATGGATGGCAACAAATAGGAAACCGGACTCGGGTTGCCCCAAAAAGTTCGAGCCGGACTGAATTTTGCAAGAATAGGGGTTACCTCGTGTGCAAAGTTATTAATACCGTATCGAGTTTAGTACTGGATTAAATTTTGGAACAAAACTGTATCAATATCGATTGGTACCGAATATTGGGTACCGTTTTGAAATTTTTTTAAAATTTATAAAATATTCTCTAATTTTTTAAAAAATTATAAAATATTCCATATTAGTATATTATACAGTTGTATTATATACTTTACTAGTTTATTGTTTACATCAACCATGTTTTCAAAAATCTTAATAATAAATAATAATGACAATTAATATGAAATAACAATAATTTTAAATATTTTACATATAAAT
>JAOSBM010000006.1:14968349-14983919 GCA_027568955.1 Erythroxylum tenue
AAGAACAATAAATGCTCATTTATGAGGTAGTTGGAAAAATCATTAATTCCATTTATTTGAAGAACATTTATAGCTTATTAACTCAAGTATAAAAATGTAACCCACCTTAGTTTCCTTGCTTGAAAACCTTGCTCAAACTGCCTCTACTATTGCTCCTCTTGCCTCTCTTAATTTTCTTCAACATTGACACAAAAATCTCAAATCAATAGGAACCCAAATTGGACAACCCAAAAAAACCAAATGCATGAAATTGATCCTAGAATACTTATAACCATACATTTCCAAAGCTCTTTGAACCAAAACTCTAATGGAAGCTTTAATCTTCCTCCATCTTTTTCCTTCTTAAACAACTTTAAAAATCACTCTTGAAGGCTAAGAAAAATCAAAACTTAACCTAACTCTCTTTTCTTTCTTTTCTTTTCTCCCTACACGACACTCTCTCTCCTCTCTTCTCTCCAATTTCGTTTTCTCTTCTTCTTCAATGTAAGACCACCTTTTTTTTCTCTCTTCTATACCCTTAATAAAAGCACAAAGTCCATTTTTCCCTCACTTAAGAGCTTATGTTGTTTCATCCTTAAGTGACATGCCCAAAATGCCCTTTATACTAACACTCCTAACACTTTAATTTAATACACCTATGTTGCAAAATCCCATTAACATTAACATGCTAATTAGCTCCAACATATATTAATTTATCAAGACCCCAAAATAAATCTAATCATGCTTAATCAAATAAAAAAATTCAGGGGCCAACATTATTCGTAAACTTTTTCAATCATAACAATACAATCAATAAAATTTTCAATAGCCATTTGGGCCCTTTCAAAAATACAAAACACTTTAGTCATAATGTCTTTCCATTACATCATAAATCATATACACATTTTACAAAACTTTCGAAATACATAATTTGATACAAAAGTTACGGAATATACAATTTAGTACAAAGAAATAAAGAAATACAACGCAGACGCGAATTGATCCCATCCTCTATCCCTTACTTGTATACTGTAGGGATACTCCCGTTTGCCTAACGAGGTATTCTTCTGATCCTAAAAAATATTTGAAAATTTTACGTGAGTTTTGCGAACTTAATGAGAGACCATCATCGATAGCTCACCCAGTTACATAACACATAATTCACATTCACATCATTTCACATTTCACATTCAATAAAATTTAATCATTCATATTATGCATATGCAGTGCACATGAGACCCACTTTCTATTTATTACTTGTTGTGACCGACTACCTAAACTGTCCCGTATCTATTGGATACCGAGCTCATTACTAACTGTCCCTTATCCGATAGGGATACAGGGCTCATTTTACATTGTGAGCCTTAGGCTCTTAATCACTTTTGAGCTCAAGGCTCTTTTTCACACTTTGAACTTTAAGGTCTGATCGGTGGCTCCTATGGTCACAACTGCCATTATGTTTCATGTATTTATGAAATGGAATGTATCAATTATGATTGCATATTCTCATTCACTCATATTCACATATCATTGCACCTTAGTCCAGCATTCAACATTAAAGTTGAGAATCACACTTTCATTCATATGTAAATGCACATTCAAAACACATTTATCATCAGACTGTGGTCTGGCATTTAACAATCATATTATGTACACTTATTTCATCTCATTCACATATAAGTAGCATTTCAATATCCAAATCAAACATCACAATCATCGAACCTTCATTGTCCGAAATCAACAATCAAGACACATTCATTTGATCATTCAGTAGTCAATTAATACAAAAATTCAAACAAAACAAACAATAAAATGAGACCATCTAGTTCTACTCACAGTACGCTCTAGATTAGCATTAGCTTCCAAATTCTAGAAATGCCTAAATGTGGATATTTAACCTGTACAACCCATTTATGCAAGACACACGTTGCACACGAATTAATATTGGCACAATTATAAGCATTTATTCATGCACAACTGTGTATACGGACTATATACAATGCATGCTCAATGACAATCCCTAGCATCTTTCCATTATTCTCTTCACATTATCAATCATATTTCAAAACTCACCTAAGTATAATTTGTACTTAGGTTTACACCTCAATAAAACCATTAGAATCAAAATTCATAATTCAATTACTAGTCATTTCATTTCTAGCATTATTAGCTCTCACAGAAACCAAATCTCATTCACTTTTATTTAATCCCATTGCTCATTTCCTTTGAATCACAGCTATCATCATATGAAACTCTTCATTTCCATTATACACATTTCTTTGTAACTTTAATACCAACAATTCATTCACTAATGTTATTCTAACATTATATAATCATACAATATCCAAACTCTCATTCTTTCCAATATCACCTCCAAAATTCCAAACCTTCGGGTCAATTTTTCATGATAATTTTGATAAGATAAATGAAGTAATTAGACAACCCTTTCTTCTAGAAAAATGTTCCCCATTGTCTTAAGTTTCTGATGACACCAAAATAATTCAATTTGGTTTAGTAATCTGAAAGTTATAGTCCAAACATTTTTGGACTATTCTTATACTGAAACAGTACACTATACTCAACTTCCATCCAGAAATTGAAAGTCTTAGAGACTGAATCAAAATTTGATTTCTTCATACAATTTGTACCCCTATGTCTCTATTTTACTCAAAATACCTTTTGGATAACTACAGAGCAAGATATTGTCAAAATAATGAAGTATGTTTAGTATAGAGAAAAGTTCACCCCGACAAACTCCTCCAGAGAGGAATTCTCATGAGATTTTCACAAGTTCGCCACAGTGAAACCTAGAGTTGGCTACGGCGAACTTTACCCAAAAGAAATTCTAGCTAATCCTTCAAGTTCGCCGTAGTGAAACAAGGAGTTTTTTGCAGCGAACTTTCACAGAACCATACCAAGTTTTTCAACTTTGGTTCAGATTTTGAGACTTTTCTAAATAGAATTTGAATTTGACTTCTGCATGGAAAATGTAGTCACATGTCGCTAGTTTACTACAAATTAAGAATCATCTCATTTGGATAACTATAGAAAAAGTTATGGCCAAAGAACTGAAGCATAATCAAATGGAAAATGTTGCAGCCAACATTTTTCCAGCACCCATTAAACACCATTCACTCACCCAATCCAACATTTTGTCATTCCCTAATCTATTATCCATCAAAATACAAAAGCAAGACATGAATCTATCCCCATTTATCGTCCATGTTTCATCATGAACCCATCCTCATTTTATGAACATTGAACTCTTAACTATCATCAAAACATGTTTCATTCATCAATTCAAGAAGAATAAAGTTTAACTTACATGTTTAGCTCCAAAGCTCCTTCAAATCACCGAGGAACCCTAGCTCCTTCAACATACACTATCTTCGCCTTTTTAAGGTGGAATATGTTGGGTCTTTTAGCAACAAGAAGAAGGAGACAATGAATCCTGAAGAAGCAAGGTGAAAGAGTTGAACAAAAGTCAACTTGATGAGGGTGAGAGTAAATGTCGTGGGTGAAGGAGAGGAATGGAGAAGATGAAGAGATGAAGAAGTTGAGCAAAATAAAGTGTGTATCATTTTTGGCAAGTGAAAGACCAAAAATATGGGTTTTCACTTAATACAAATGTGACTTAACAAGTGGCGTGGCAAGTGACACTTGTCACTTGCCACATGTCACTCTCTTATGGTCCCTTCTTGATCTTTTAATAAGCTAGTCCATTTGCCTCTAATTTTCAACCCAAATTTCTCTCAATTTTCAATGATACTTGCCATTAAATCCCAATGTCATATATAAAAATTTTCATTATCATTCGACTCTTATTTCTACTACTATTCATCAATCGTTCTGTCACTTGACATTTTTCTTAGTCCAAAAATACCCTTAATTTCACTAAATTCTCAAATTTCACCAAAAATTCTAAATTAGTAAATATACACCCCAACTTAATTTTCAACACAACTAAACCCCAATTCTCAATAATATCACATTACAATTCAATTATACCTTGAGTGTCAATGAATGCATGTACAATCATTTTAATATGTGCATAAATTCAAATTCACATGTGTGTATGCTGATAATATGCATGAGCATGAAAATGCATTTTCAAATCTCTCATTGTTATTTTCTCAATTACACAAGTCTAGGGTTCTATCGCCTTAGTATAAGAACGGGATGCTACATATATAACTTGCTTTCTTTAAGTGTGAGTTGCCCTCTCTCATTAAGGATTATAATGAACTCACTAGATGTTTATTTTTTCAAGGAAGTTTGGTCTAAGAATCAACTTTGAAAAGAGTAGCCTGATACTTTCAGCTGTTGGTAGGGATGATTCAAATTTGCAAAAAAATTCTAGAATGAAAATTCAAGAACTGCTCCTTAATTATTTAAGCTTCCGCCTCTTCCCTAAAATGCCTAAAATTAGAGATTGTACGTGTATTTGGAGAACATTGAAAAATTACTCTTGCCTGGGAAAACAAAGTCATATCCTTTAAAAGGATGGTATAGTGTATAAAAAGTATTCCCATTAGCTTACACACTCACTAGGTTTCCCACTTAGTGCTTCCAAAACAAATCACTAAAGAGTTAGAAAAAATTATGAAAATTTTCTTATGTTCTAGAGGAGTTGACAGAGCATATGAGGTAAAAGTAAGCTTGAATCATGTACATACTCCCAAATAGGAAGGAGGTTATGACTAAATGGATATGGAGATTATTGTATGATAAGGAAGTCATATGAGTGAACTGGATTCATTCTCATTATTTGGATAATGAATGTGTTTGGAACCTAAAGGACAGGAGCTATCCATGTAGTCATAACCTCCTTCCTATTTGGGAGTATAGACCTAGCTATCATTCTTGGCCTCTAAAGAAGTTTCTTTGAGTGAGTCCTTGGTTATGGTCTAACAATTGGTGCCCAATCAGCCCACTAAATCAAAGAAGGGAACTAGATTCAATAAGGAGCAAATTCAATATCAACTCTAAGGTTCAATCTTATTAAGCCATAGTTGGGCATGTGATCAGTGAAGAATGAACTTTCAAAATAAAAATCTTCCTACTTACTCCCCCAGTGCAAAAAATTTAAACCAATCGGTGTGGCTCCTACACCATTCAGACAAATACACGATGAGTCTTACTTAGAAGAAATTAGAGATTAATATCCCAGAGTTGAATGGGCTAAGTAATTATGGAGTAACTCACTAGTGTATAAAGCATTATTCATATGTTGTCTTGCAATTTTGGGAAGGCTATAAACCAAAGACATACTTCCCTCCAACTTAGGTCCCTTGTGTTTTCTATGTGGCATATAAATTGAATCAATTAATCACATGTTCTTCAAATGTTACCATTTAGTACAGTTGGGTATAGAATTTAGCATAGATTAGAATAGTTGGGTCTACAATTTAGCATAGATTAACATACCATTGTGTTGAAACCAACTAGATCAATATAATCAAATGGGCAGGCAAGATGGGTGCATTGAACACTCAAGAAGCATGCATTATTTGAATAGCTTTCCCATGTTGCACATATACGTTCAAGAGGGAAAGAAATTACAAAACTTATAGGCAGAAGGAAGTCCACAAGCATGCCTTAGCTACCATATTAACAGATTGGATAAGGGAGATATTAACAGCTAATACACATGTGCTAAATATCTCTAATAATCGAAAACCATCTAGGGAATAACATAATTAAATTGTAATCTAGGCTGAATCAATCTAATCAAACATACACTCAGGATAGTACTATAAGACATGCAGAAAGAATGGATAAGAAGACAAATACTTACCATGTAATGGACTTTCACACTTCCATCCTTGACTAGAGGAGAAGAAATCACCATCTCTAGCCCTGGAGCTTGAAGTCTGAAGGAAGTAGGTCATCTATGATTATGATTGAGTAACTCTTAATGTAATCCCTAGCTCTGTGACAAACCCAATATAATTTCTATCTTCTAAGGGATTTGTTCTAATTGCCCACAATGTCATTTTGTGAGGGATGGAAACAAACTCGGCCAATATAGCTAGGTATACCCGGTTAACCAATGTCTAATGTAACTATATGTTGTCTCACTATACTCCTATTTGAATGAAATTAATTTACTTTCTAAAAAAAGTTATGCTATCATAATATTATTGGATTCACTTTGAACATAAATGTAAAAAGATCATTATATTCATTGGATATTTTGGTATTAATAAACTCAATAACTTTGATTAACAATATTACATATAGATTCGCGTACTCATTGATTTATTTATTAGCTTATAATTTTTGAATAAAATTTATAAACACTTAATTCATTTTCTCTTAGGTGTCGTTGGTGTTCGTACATATTTATGCATCTCTTTGACAACTATACCTTTCCAAAGAGTCAAAGATGGAAAAGGTTCCTAAAGAAGAGGAAGGAAGTCTATTCTTAGTTCCAACGTGATTCGTAATCCAATCTTTTGTTTTCGAAATGGAGAACGTCATTCAATTTATCCTTCTAAAACTCGAATCTCTTAACCAAGGTCTCGAGTTCGAGTCTTGGGAATGGAGTTGCTTTAAAACTCGTGAGGGAGAGCTTTGCTGCCCAAACGGGTCCTTTCCGGCTCGAATCTGGACTAGTCGGTTGACCCTATGGCGCCGAATACTGGGTGGTTTAACCAAAAAAAAGGAACTGAACAGATTTGCTAGGCATTGTTTTAAAAGGCAAACGGTTTGATTGACAATGAGCAGCAAGGGTGCAATGAGACATATGTGTTTGACTTGATAACTAATCAGCGGTCAAATGATAATTTAACTTCCTCATTTACTCCACAGGAAGTTAGAAGTCCTTTTCGCTTACATCCTTCAAAAGCATTAGGCCCAAATAGTTTTCCAACTTTTTTTTTACAGAAAACTTGGGAGGTTACAGGGCAATTGTTCACTAAGGCAATCTTGGAATTCTTCTCGTCTACCAGATTACTGAAGGGCGTGAATCCCTCTTACATTTGTCTGATTCCTAAAAAGCTTAACCCATCTTCCATTTCCGAGTTTAGACCTATATCATGCTGCATAAAAGTGTATAAGGTGATTGCCTATTTACTAGCTATGAGGCTCAAAATTGCTCTGGAAGAAGTCACAAATCCTGCACAAGGGGCTTTTCCACCAGAGAGAAATATTGGTGATAATATTCCTATTCTTCAGGAGTTGTTAAGGGAATACCAAACATGCAAGAGGATTAAAAGTTGTTTGATGATAATTGACTTTGTCAAAGCTTATAATACCATTAGTTAGAAGTAAATTATTAATTGCTTGCAAGTAATAGGGCTGCCACTAAGGTTTAGGAATTGGATCATGGAATGCATTCAAACTGTACCTTTCAATGTTTTGATTAACGATATACCTTCTATGTCTTTCATAAGTGCTAGGGGATAAGGCAAGGGGATCCACTTTCTTCTTACCTTTTCACTTTAGCTATGGAAGGACTTTCACGACTGATCTCCAAACTTACTGACTACAATGGCAGGTTCCTTTATTACTACAAATGCAAAGATATTAAATTATCTCAATTGATTTATGTGGATGACCTTATGCTATTTTAGTGGTATGGATATAATCGGCACGTTGTTACACATATTGCGCATTTTTGCAAGATGGTCTGGGCTTATGGTGAATACGGGAAAAAAATAGCAGCTTATACATATCCTCGAATGTGAACCAAGAAAACATTCTTAATAATGTTGGCTTCCCATTACATTCTCCTCCATTTAAATATTTTGGAGTTTCAATAACAACCTCCAAACTAAAGTTTTCAGACTTTGTTCCTCTAATTGAGAAGATCAAGGATAGGATTTATGCATGGCAAAACAGATTCTTATCTATGTCCACAAGATTAACACTCATTACTTCGGTCTTGAATAGTATGCATATTCACTAGGTTGCACATGTTGTTCTGCCTAAGCAAGTAACTAAAGAACTTGACAAGATTTTGAAAGATTTTCTGTGGTCTGGGAAAGTCGATGACTGAAAACAGGCTAAGGTTAAATGGTGTGATATCATAAGACCAAAGATGCAAGGAGGGTTGGGCATAATTCCTACTTCACAAATGCAAAAAGTCCTCTTATGTAAGAGGATATGAAGATTATTTACTAATAACAAAGCATTATGGGTCAAGTGGGTGAATGTCAATCATCTCAATGAGCAGAACTTCTGGCAAATTGGTATTTCATGTGAGTTTTCATGGATTTTCAATTATATTGTCAGGAATCTCACATCGGACAATTATAAGGGCATTCAAGAATTTATAATAATGTACAAACCTCCTCCTCTTAAGCTAGCTTTTGAGGGTGAGTTAGGTACTTCTAATATGGTATCAGAGCCAGGTTGTCTCGATGGTTTGGAGCGGTGCCCGGTTATATCCCTTTGTTCGATATGTCCATCAGATGTCCAGTCCTGCTCTGGACTGAGGGGGGTGTGTCAGGAATTCCACATCGAACAACTACGAGGGCATTCAAGAATTTATAATAATGTGCAAACCTCCTCCTCTTGAGCTAGCTTTTGAAGGTGAGTTAGGTACTTCTAATATATATACTCAGCTTAAAAGACTCAATGTATCCTCATATTAAGCATCAGTTGGGAGATGGTACTAATATTTAGTTTTAATTTGATAACTGAACTGATAACAGTCCGCTTTTTCAAAGAGTAGACCTAGCACAACTTAGGAACAAAATTGTTGCTAATGCTAGAGTATCTACCCTTATTCATAATAGGGATTGGTTTGGCCATTTCCTAGGTTTCTCCTTGCTTGCAGGCTATTTACCTCAAATTCCTGAGATGCATGGACAGGATAGCTTTGTTTGGGTGCCTGACCCGAAAGGCACATTCTCAAATAGTTCCTGTCATAGGATCATGGATACTAATGATGAAGCAATTCCTTGGTATGACATTTTATGGAAGAATTGTTTGAACATCAAAAGCTTCAATCTCTTCTTGGTTGATAATCCGGAATAGGTTGAGAACTAAAGATAGATAGTTTGGGATATATGATCTAGTATGTGATCTATGTAGACAAGATGTAGAGAGTGGGAATCACTTATATATTTGTTGCAGTTTTACTAAAGCAATTTGGAGCAAAATGATGCATTTTTTACCAGTCCCTCGCTATACTTTTGAGCGCGGAGAAACTTTGCATATAATCATGGAGTGCACTAAGCAGACTAGACCAAATGGGTTGCTCATTAAAATAGTATTTACTACTACCATCTATTCAATATGGAGGGAAAGAATAAGGAGATTGTAGAAAGGACTTGAATCTGAAAAATATCATATGGTAGATATGATTATTAACTAGGTTCGAACTACCCCGATCGCAAACTCCAAGCAAGACGCACTTATTCCCAACATGAAAGTCACCTGGATGTTATAATTACTTATGCCTAATGTAAGTTAGTCTTATAGATGATTTTTTACAAATTTGTGGACAGATTAAGGGTATTGTTGTAATGTGGTTTTTGTATCTTTTGCTATTATTAATACAATATTTTTTTAATTTTCAAAAAAAACATTTCTGGGCAGAGCGTCTATATCAGCTCCAGTTTTGGGTAGACACCACTGGTTCTCATTTGGTCCTTGCACTGAATCACCGCTCTTGAGCCAGATGAAACAAGAACATGCAAGTTATCAATTCATCCAATTATGCTCAAAAAGAACTTCTCAAAACAAAAATAATCTTTCGTAGTGCAAGAAGAAGCATATTTCACCATGAACATAAGTTACTATAAGGCCGACTGTAATCACTAACAAACAACTAATATGGTTGTTTCTGCTAGCGGCAGCTACTGTGGGCGGGGGCTTTAAGATCCCTATATCGTAAACTGGTGTCATGTCTGGCTGGAATAATCCAAAATTCCTCTCACATGTAGGTCCAGCCTTGAGATTTTCGTTGAAGAGTGCAAAAATGTACGTCTCCAATGTGCGGTTCGGCATCAAGGGTGTGCCATAACCAGATGACACATGCTGTAGGAGCTTTCCATTGTACTGTGCTGCACTTTGGATGTCTGCTCCAACTTGCGACGAGTCTCCCTTTGATGGCCATCCAGTTTCTGCAATGACTATATCAATATCTGTAAAACCAAGGAGTTTAATTGCTGAATAGACTGCATCAAGTTGTCCATCTAACATGTTTGTATAAACAAGTTTGGTATTTTCATCGACGAGTCCAGGGTTAGGTCTAAAGAGGGCGTAGTCAAGAGTATCAGCAGAGCATCCGAAAAATGGATACGGGTTGATCAAGAAAGGTGAGGAAGTAGCTTTAAGGAAACTGAGCAATGGCTTAAGAACATGGATATCATAGCCTTGGCGAAATTTGCCGGAGGATGGTGGGCTAGAATTGGAAAGAATGCCTAAAGAATGTGGGGTTGAGACTTTGATTGTAGTTTCTAGCGAGGCACTAACAAGGGCTGCATGGAGAGTCTGCATTGCTGGAACAAGGCTTGCTATTAACAACTTGTTTGCCGTTGATATCACTTCATTTCCAACAAAAATGCGGATTATGTTTGTTGCTGGTATGTAAGGTTGGACGTTGGATCTTAGCCATTCTTCAGCGAAGTCTAATTGTTTGAGGTGGGGAATTTGATCATTAGGGACAGAGACTGTGACTGCTATGCCTGTATGAGCAAAGGCTTGCAGTATTTCGGAGTTGGCATCAAAGAGCCTAACACGTTTGACTTTGGTTGATTCCGACAAAAACTTGGCTACTTGTGCTGGCGGTGGAAGGTTATTAGCCACTGCCCCATAATTGACTCCAACAATTCCTTCTCCTATAAGAAGAGCCAAACCTACTGGTTAGCAATTAATGGAGTTGGTGAGCTATCTTCTCAAGGCCTTTTTGGTTTATTCTATCTTAGACATACCTTGAATACGACAGGATTGAAGAAGAACGATGGCTGTAGCCAATGTAGCAAACAAAACAGAGAAGCCTTTGTCCATGACGAGTGGGTAGACTACAAAGGGAATGCATTTAGGATCTATTTGTGAATATCTTAGTTCAAGAACAGGCCACCTTGAGATGCATTTCTTTTCTGATACGCAAACTTAAAAATTTCAGATTCCTTGATGGAGATGGTGTTGGTACAACGGAAAGAGTCCTTCACTGTGGCGATTATGTCGTTGGTTAAAAGTAGACCAATTTAGCCCCTTTTTGTTAATATACAAACGGAAAATTTATATTTCTAAACATAAATCAAATGATCTTAGCATGCATTTTGCTGGGAAGTTTTGTAAATGAGCATTGAGACTATACTATAATTAATGCTATATAATAAGTTGGTATATATCTTCGAATACAATTTGTTAGAAGAAATTTAAAATTGGAGAGCTAGTTAAAAGAAAAGGCTACTAGAAAGACAGAAAGAAGAATCATATCATTTGGAACTGGTAGAGAAAAGAAAGACTAAAACCTGTCTACAAAGCAACAACACGTCCAGACTCTGGACATATAAACTGAAAAACCTGAATTTCTCTAACTGGACATGCCTCCAGCATATGCCGCAGTTAAGTTGTAGTATTTGAATAAAAAGAAAAAGGAAGATGTGTGAGACTTAACTGACAAGAAGTAAACAGAATCTTTGCTTGCTTGCTTGGCTTGGCAGATAAGAAAAGGAGCAAACACAATATCTCTTTCTTTAACGTTGCTTGCTCAGATGAGCATCTCAGACACATAAGCACCCGCATGCAAACAGAAACAAATTTGATGGTGATAGGCATGTAACCTTTTTTCTTTTTGCAAGTGCAAAACTGTGGGTTGGAATACTCATTTGAGCAAGAAACATTACAAAAGAGGCGAACCCCAATTCTCCCCACTCATCACTTCCTTCCTAGTATATAGGCCTTGTTGTTATAAACAGAATGTCTTTTATATATGTGCAGATCGATGCTACAGAGTTAGAATGGCTCTTTTCCCTTATATATAGTTTGGTGAATTGAATAATATATATAAACTTACGAAAATAAGGTTGAAGGACCTGTCTGTATTTTTAAGTCCTAAGATTAAACAACTGAAGGTTAGGTTGAGTATTGAAAATGAGCTCCTTGGGTATGTTATACTTATAGAGGAGAGAAAACAGTGACGTATAGCTAAGACCATTGGTCGAATAAGTAGTTAGAATTATATTTGAAACAGATCCTTTGTCTAATTTTATGGTGTTTTATTGTGTCTAATAAATCTCAGCCATTTATTTATGTGAATCCCGCGTGAACCTCGCAAAATAAATGGCTAAGATTTTATGAGATAGAATAAGATAGAATAATATCGGATAAAGAATCTGAAATAATGATAGATGTGGACAGGAGCCGGTGTCTGACTGTGAGACTTGACAGTCAGTTGAAGGGGGCACTGAGGAAACGGAATTTTAGGTGTTCATGGAATGGCAGCTCAGTGCAGTCGGACTATTGAACCCCCAACCAACCGCAAAAATCAATTTCAATACAAAATTATATATAATTCAATTTCCCTATCTGCACCTATTTGCTTTTGTTTATTTTATAGACACAAATGTGTAGTTACACCTAATATGTGAAATCGCTACGATCATACCAATAGGCATAAGAAAGAACAAATAAAAGAGCATCAAGTGTAATGTAGATTTCTTTCTAGTTGTTGATTTGTTGGCTTTAATCTAGACAAGTCCATTCATGTTGCATTTATGAATAATCCATCATCGTTCTTAATCATTACATTACTAAGATTAAACATTAATACAATAAAAGGAAGAAAATGGTCAATCAAATAATTAAATAAATGTGTGTATGCTCGTTATAGAGCAAATTTACTACTTTGATTCACATTAAAATTTCATATGGAGCATTCTTTGTGTGACTACAAAAATAATTATTGTAATAGTTGTATAAGTATCCTTTTGGCTTGAGGTCTTTAATATATTTTATATAAAAATTGATATTTTTGGTACTATTTGTAAAATATCTTAGTCAATGATAGCTTAATTGGTAGTTATTGGAGATAACATGAATTTTGTGAATATAACATAAATTACGATAATCAAGGGTTCCATTTTTCTCGATTAAATTTGAAAAATCCCTCACCTAAAGTGTAATAAAACTTTGAGAATAATTTTTATATATCATCATAATTAATTAATAAAAATGAGAAACTAATATGATTTAATTTAAATATAATAGATACTAAATCTATCCTATATTTAATGAGAATATTCTATGATAAAATAAATGAATTATACAAAAAAATCATGTACAAAAAGGTTAGTCAAAACTATTTTATGACCTTTTTGTACAAAAATATTTTATATTCATAATATTTGAGTAATTAGGATGTATTACTAGACATAATTTAGGATTTTAATTTTTATATATATATTACATACTAAATGACTTAACGTATCACAAAAAAAGAACTGTTGAAGGAAAATAAAAGGTAATTTAGTTGTGTTGGACTTCGTTATAAATTTGGGAAATTTTAGTGTCAAATATAATATATTTAATAAATAAGCTAAATATAAGATTAATATTAGCAATATGTTGTCTTAGGTCAGAGTCAACCTCATTTTCTAGCTAGAATTTTGAACAAATCCTACACAGGCAAATCCTCCTCCATCCAAAGAAGATTCCATCTTTACTCCTCATTGTCAACATAAAACCTCAACTTCTTGTAAAACCCACCTCAAATAACTCATGATTCAACCAAAAAACAAACCATTAATAGAATATTTGAAAGGGGGATTAAGAGAGGAAAGAACTTTACTAATAATAGAAGCTAGTGAAAAAAGTAAAGTAGCACCACATGATCTATCACTTTTAAACTAATAGAAAATAAAACAACACTAGAGCAATTTAATTGTAGGTATAAGTTTATACAAATAAGCATATACACCATATGTGTGCAGTGTGGTGAAATAGAATCAAACTTTAGGAGGATAGAAATGAGCTTACAAGGAGGGTGTGGTTGGGAAACCCTAAGATATCTATATATCTATCTATTTATATATAGAGTGGAAGGATGTAAGTCTAAGCCACTTAGCAGAAGAGGAAGCTACATAATAAGAAGGGGTAAGTGAGTGACTTTTTAATGTAAAGAAAAACAAGGTTAGCTTAAGTTTAAAAAGGAAAAATAGACAAAGAGTAAAAAAAATTATCAAAAGTTGAGTATTATTTCTTTGTTATTTTTTTAATTCTTTAAGCTGTGTAGTGGGAAATTAAGTTGGTGTTTTTGGGTTATTATTATATTATCATTGGAGGGTAGGTGATCTACTTTATATCTGCAAGTGTACAAGATCAATCGTGGATAGCTAGATAAATATGAAGTGATTCTAGAGTATTGATCTCATATGTCCTATTAATCATACATAAAAATCTAAATAAAACTAAAGAGTTGATTAAATGTAATTAAATTAAAGATATAACAAGAGTGAAACAAATAACTAATAAAAGGAGTCAATAAAATAGACTATGGATTCGAGGTTCACTTATAAAGAATTTAAATTATCATACACAATTAATTATCTAGAGTGAACGTTAACCTAATATATTTATTCTTTATGTTGAAGCATATAAGTATATTTAATTAAGAAACTACTACATATTGACATGTAATTTAACCAAAGCAAACTTATTAAGCATAGTTAAGCTATATCATAATCACAAAAGCCTAGGATACTATCGGTTTCTAGTTCTAAAATGTTCACTCTCCTAGTGAATAGATCATTGTTCACTTATCAGTCCTTTATAAAATTCCTAAGATTGAATCTATAGAGGCCAATTGCAAATTCGTTATTAAGATTAAAGGAAAGAAAATTCAACCAATGAAAGAATAAAAACATGTATAAGTAATTGATAAATCCTTACAAGCTATATTCTCCAACCTTAAATAAATTTTATTGCCACTAAAAATAACTAAGACAAAATATAAACATATCAATCTCAATATAGAAAATAAAGGGAAAAGAAAGAAGATGTCATTACTCCAAATCTTCTTCCAATGCTAAAAAAGAAGAAAAACTATAAGAAAACGTAACTAAAGATGGTTATAACTAACTAGACTCCTTTAGAAGTTTTCTAATATAAGTACCTATAAATAAGGTTACAATATTAGATTCCTAGATTGATTAAAATAGAAGAATCACACATCCTTATCTTTCTTTGTTTAAACACAAGTACTTGACACCTTTCATAACTAGTGCCTATTTTGTGCTACTTCTCTCTTATGTAACTTTAATGATGAGTCCAATTTCAGTCTTAAATAAACTTTGATGATGGTCTTGTTCTATATCTCCTAGACCCTAGTGAAAGACATGTTCTCCTGTTATACTTTGTTCCTCTAGCATCTCCATGTTTAAGCATCGTTAATTTAGAATTAGCTGCCCATGTCTTCTACAAAGTTGTTATCCATCAAGTTAGCTTTTTAATGACTCTAAAATATTATCAATTTGAAAACTATAGAGAAAGTTATACTAAATCTTGTGTTTTTTTTCTCAAATTCTTCAATTAAATGTTGAACTAAACATTAAAAAAACACAATAAAATACATGTAAAATTTATCATCCAAGTTCCAAATACTAAGTAAATTAAACCTAAATAGTACGTAAA
>JAOSBM010000006.1:15025147-15048792 GCA_027568955.1 Erythroxylum tenue
ACCAAAGGATTTTGTTAACCTAGTTGTCCTTGAAGAACAAGAGGTAAATCAAATTGGTTGAGGATACAACAACAAGAAAGAAGATAGATTGCTAAAGGAAAAGATTCAAAGGCAAAGGATTTAGATACAAGAAGAAAGAGAGGATAGCGTAGCGAGGATTTAAAGCTGTAGCGAAGGAGTCGGTAATTCTCTTCATCTTGTTCATGGTTTTATTATCCTTATACTATATCATGTATGGATTGACATGTTGATTTGGATATGTTGCTTCCGCTGCAAAATGATTTCTTAAAATTTTTGAAATCTACCGTTTCTCCAAATATGACATGTTTTCTTTTTCCGATCCAACATTTTCTTCAAAATGTTAGTTTCCTAGTAGGTTAAGTAATTAAGATTAATAGGTTTCCTTGACCAAATCCTATAAAGTCTCTTGTTTCTTAAAAATTAATTTCGTAATAGATTCAGTAATTATAAGTTTGAGGTAACTCCTTTTTCTTAATTTTCGATCAACCCCTCTCTTATATATATAGGGAGGTTCAGCTATCCCTAAGGGATTTAATTTTATGACATTATTTTGTGAGGTTTATTGTTATTATTATTCTTGTTGAATAATTAGGATGCATTGCACAATTTTCATGCTTTGTACGAGACTTATCTATTTGATTTGTTTCGTTAATTAATGGCGCCTTTATTTGTTGCTCTTCTTCTAATCTTGTGTCGTTCAATTTATAATTTGCTTGAATTGAGTTATGCATGTTTTTAAGGGTTGAGTTACAAATCTCTTACAACAAACTTTGTTCTTCTCTTCTTATTCGAATCTTCTTCTTTGTTAATAATCAAGTGGTGAATCAAAAAACAGTCTTAGATAAGCTTTTATATTCCGCAATTTTCATATCAAGTACAATAATAAATAAATGAAAAAACAGATATTTAACCTACACATAATTTAAATCAATGACATAATCCAAATTAAATTCTTTAAATGAATGTGTTTGATGGAAATTATATAACAGTATAATTTTAACTGGAAACCAAATAAAAGAATCAATTGTACGATGTAACCAGCAAGTCATTGCATTTCTTATTATTTTGTACCAAAATCTTATTGTTTGAGGTGAGGCACATCTGATGAATTAGGAATATTCAACAAAGAAACAGACAAATCAAGAAAGAAAAAGGTTATTTTTCACAAACACGAGGAAAAACGCGAGCAGCATGCATTAACCAGTTTAATTCGCTGACGGTTGCCATAAAGCAAACCATAAGGAATCAACATCGAATGTAGCATGTGACACAAAGTATCAGTTAGCACCGAAACTACAAACGTGACAGATCAAAAATTCAAGTATAATCGGAGAACGTTTCACATACTTCCTGCATCCTCTTCACCAACTTTCTAGTTTCAGTCGTTTATTTAGCATTGTCTTATCTCATTCTTTGTAGCTTGAACATAGAACTACAAAACATTGGGATCGATAGAGCTCAGGTAGGCTGCAGCTAGTAATTTTTCCAAATCTTGGATGTCTAACCCCAATAACAGTAAATGTCAATTAAAAAAACATAAATTGCAAAAATGTATAACGAATACTAAATTCATGTACAGTACAACGAAGAAGTCGTAAGGTTGGTCAAGTTTTCACATTCTAAAAAAAAGGGCAGATATACGGCCACAAGGTGTACATGCAGTTGATTTATGAGAGCAATTATTTCTTAAAAGCATAAATTGTTTAGGACATAAAAAAATGCATCAAACCGCAAATTAAACTGGGTTTTGAAACATGCAGACAAATTTCCATCAACTGGGGAAAGAAAACAAAATAGAAACAAACAAGAGATACCTTCAATCTGCCTCTCTCTCTATATGACACCTGTCTTTTCTTTAATCTCATCATAGTATTCTGTCTTTTCGTGAAAGGGTTTCTGTGCTGGTTCAAACTTTTCTCTTATTCCAATGCCTAATGGCGCTCAAAGTTCAAATCAAACAAACAAAATTACTAGACGATCAACAGCACCCTATCCCTATCCCTATCCCTATCCCAAACAAATTAAATAAATAGTTTTGATTCGTATTTTAAAATAATTTACACCAAAATAAAAGCAGCAATAGAATCTCAGCAGTTACTTTCTCTCGCTGTAAATGTACCATAACTAAATCCCTTGTGCACATGATACCATTTAGGTCTTGGTCTTGCCCATCACTCCCTACTTTGAATTAGGAAGGTACTCTCTCGCACAGAAATCTAGGAGGAAATAGATATAAAACATCTAAATTTTACTATTGCAACTGGATAGTGTTTAACTTAACATATCCTAAACATAAATAAAATACGTTCACCAATAAAATGGTTGCCTTGTTAATCCCAAATAATTATCTAAAACAGACCCATTCCCAAGGCATCACACCTCCATGTACGATAACTTCCTCAGTCAGTACGTCGCCACATTTGTCATTGTAAAAAAAAAAGAAAAAACCCAAATGAAAGGACACAAAACAAGCTTCCTCTTCACACATGACCCATTGTATGCTAAAATTCAGTTCATACATTAAGCTCTCATGACCAGAAACTGCCAGATCTTTAGGGTTGGCATATACATCTTTAGGCAACCAATCGTAGCAAAGAGTTCACTCCCACGGTGCTCCTGTAATATTTTAGCTGCACCACCGAGCACCCAGGTGGGCAGAGTAGAACTCACAGTCAGGAATAAGTGATCTGTGTATCTTTTTGTTTTTTGCTTCCTCTCTTTCGATTACAATGTGCGACAACTAAAATTGTTGAACTGATATGATCCAAAATACTTCTATTTGTAGTCTTCAAGAGCATAAATATTAGAGAAGTATCTCAGAAGATCAATCTTTACCATATGTAACATTTAGATGTAATATCTGAGGCAGTCAAGAGGCAAGCTCAATCAAAATAACAAAACATAAGGAAATTCATTATCAACATGCAAATGGCAAGAGAACTATTCAAGTCTTCAAAGATTGTAAATTCATTATCAACATGCAAATGGCAAGAGAACTATTCAAGTCTTCAAAAATTGTCACACTATCCATTGCAATATAACATAATTGTTCTAGCCTTCTAGCTTCTATACATTACCTTAGGTTATTGTTAGATCTGTTTCTTAACTATATAATATTACTCAACCTACCTAATTTGCATCTAAAACTGAACTAGCTAAGTTTTAAAAATAACACCATAGTGGTCTAAACGTATGATTTATGTTTCCAGGATTCGGGATCACATGCCCAAGGGAATTCACCAACTTATGGGTGCCTGAAATCAATTTCTTGTCCAAGGATCTCAGGATATTCTTCATAAATACGAAATTTAAACGATTATAATGTCGGAAGATTAAAACAAAGCCAACAAATCGAACATGGCAAAATGATTTTTTTGTTTCATGAAAAACAGTTATTTTTCTTTTAAGTTTTTCTGATATGGGCTGAACATGGCTGTGAAGGCATTTACACCTGCATTTGATGATTGCAAGCTACTGCTTGCATGTAAGTGCGATGACTCCTAAACGCAATGCATAAAGACAAACATACAAATACTTGTCCATGCTAAACTAGTACTTCACTTGAAGTTAAATAACTTAATCGCAAATAACATGCGCTTAACAGTAAAACTTTATCTCCTAGATTTTATAAACTGCCCTGTGATTATGAATAATCCATATTTCCCATGGTTTTCGGTTTCATCCTAAGGGTCTCACAAACTTCAACATTTGCATAATCGTTGACACCGCAAAGCTGTTGTATTGTCCCTTATTATCATAACCTCTCCAGTTCGCAGGAATCCTACAGAGAATGGCCGTTCAACGATTTAGGTTGATTCCATCGTTCTACAGTAAAGTTTTCTTAAATGGAACCTGATGGAAGAGAATAAAAAAGGTCAAGCGTATAATGAAGAAGGCATCACCACCTGTGAAGTTTGCATTAATCAACGCTTCCCACGATGCCCGCCACCTGACCTTGCACCAGGATAGCGAGCAAATTGCAGTCTTAAATGGACAGAATCGCGGTCATGCTCATCAAAATTATAACCTGCAAAATTGAGCGCGACGATTTTACGCTGCACACCTGACCACGCTTTTAAACGTCTGATTATGGAATCAGAAGATAGATCACAAAGGACGGCGAAATCGTTAACCTCAAGAACATAAACTTAAAATGCACCAGAGAAAGTGTTATCCATTAAAAACGATTGGAGAAATGAAGGTCCAGTACTCCTTTTACCAAAATCTAAAATGTACTGTAAAGGAGGTCTAGATCAAGAGAGTAGCAAGCCTCATGGGTCAGCCTAGCCAGATAGGGATTGGTGCCACCAAATGCATATAGTAAACATACTATTTCCAAATATTAGCTATGGAGAACCTTAGAAGACAGATGAGGTAGATAAAAGGTGAGACTAAAAATCTTAGCAGTGATATAGTATCATTGGTTCCTTAGATCTAAACAAAACCCCGCAGGAAACAGATAAATATCAAAATGTTTAGGCAATGCAAGGAACAGTGCAATTTAAGATCTAGTAAGACCAAATGAAGCAGCAAAAACTGTATATGCATACCTACAATCAAGGTAGTTAAAATGCAACTAGATCAATTAACCGAATAATAACGAGTGGGAACAGTTTTGAACACATTTTCCTCTGCTTATTTTAATCCTTGAATATTTATTTTTTTCTGCTTTAGTTATTAAGACATCTCATAGCCAGCTCAGCGTCAACAAGCTTATAAAAACCAATTGCTCTTCCTCACCTAATGCATCTGAACACTGAAATGTGGGCTACACCCGAACATTGAAGTGCAGGGTCCATCACCCATAAATAAGATGGAAAGGAAAGGCTGAGATGACAAATAGTCTTGATATAGGCAAAAGTTGAAGATTTCTTAAAGAACGCATGTAAATTCAATGCATGCAAAAACTTACCTTGCAAGGCATCCTTGGCTGTAGCAGCATGAGCTGGACTTAAAAAGTCAACAAAACATAAGATCAATGGATCTCCTCCAGGCTGCACAGCTCAACAGCAAGTCAATTTGTGAGTATCAAGATAATAAAATATGCTTGCTTGAAATTATTTGAGAATAAAAAATGGTACTAAATGAACCCAACAAAACAACTTACTCGTCTTGATTCCTTACTAACTAGTCTAACTTCTTTGTAGCCAACAAATGGGCGAAAGATATCTGTAATCAAGTGAAGAAATAAAATAGAAAAATCGAATTCAAGAAATGCTGGGATTAATTGACCGCTAATGTAAGGATACGAGAAACTTCCCGCCGAGTGCAATCTGGAGGCAAACCCTCCACAAAGAGGGTACTTGTGGCATCAGGAGGAAGAGAAACCTCAGACCTTCCACTTCCCAATCCCAAAATCCTGTCTTTAACAGTAGGACCTGGGTCCATGCTCCCAATACCCATGAGATGGGAATCATCAACAGGACGACTGTGTACTCCAGTTGCAGGCCTTGTAGACTGTCCCACAGTATAAGATGGAATAGTCTGCAGCATTCAATTGATACTTAAGTTCTACTAGTATCACAAGTGAAAATTTTGGAACATAGATTAAATACACTGATATAAATTAAGTACCGCACTGCGCAAGTAACGATCATAGGATGCTCCTATTGAATCTGAATCTCTATTAGCACGAAGAATTACTCTATCATCATCATGGGGGTAGTAATTAGATAGATCATTGCTGCTGGATAAGTCTATAAGATCCAAGAAAAAAAAACCATTATGATGAGGAACATATTTCCAATGCTACAACATAACACAGTACATCAAAAGATTCAAGTTCAACTGCATAAAAGAACTTAGGGAATAATATAATAGTTGGCTAATCCAGACTGCTATTTCCTTGGATATAAAATCAAGTGTATATAACTACCAATATAACTTGCACTGAGGCATTTGAGAAACAATTTTCAGCAGTATGCAGGTAAAAGTTTGCATATTACAAGTACCGAAAACTGTTAAATCACTAGTCAACTCTAAGTACAAAAGAAAAAACAGCGCCAAATAAATTGCGTTTCCATGATTCCGTTTAAGAAATTTCATATCTTTTCCACATTGTGATAAAGTTTTTGAGCAAGTCATCCATCTAACACAAAACTTAGTGGAAGAACATGGCCAAGGCAATCTGGCTGCACAGCAACAGAAAGTAAAGCTTTAGAGTCTTGCAGTCCCTTGTGATTAAAATATTTGAACTCTTGATGATTCAAGTAGATGAATAAATACAATTCAAAAGTTAACATTTTACGCCATCTGGTTTAAGAAGATAATCGAATTCGCTTACTTTTCCGCGCATAAAAAATATTCAACTCATCTTCATCAATACCAATACATGCCCTTCAACGCAAATTCTGACCCATATACAGCGAGGGATAACGCTCATAGAGGGTGAAAAGATGACAGAAATTGAACAGGGAAGAGATAACACGACGCAATTCGACAAATTCACTAATTTGAGAAAAAGGAAGCCCTAAGTCTGCAACTTTCCAGAACATGTATGTGTATACAAAAATGAGAAAGAAGAAACATTTTTAATTGAAGCCAAGAAAAGAAAATAAAACAAAAATAATACCATAATCAGAGCGAGGGCGTTTTCCAACGACGGACTGCGGTAGTGGAGGCTGTCGTGATTCGGCGTAACGCCAATAAGCGTCGGCCATAAATTAACAACAGAGAGAAGGCAAAAGAAGAAGAAGAAGAAGAAGAGAAGTAACTGATTCCAAGGGTAATGAAAACTAAGAAGTTTGGTAGCAGAAGTTTGAAACCCCAACACAGCTTATTGTCCCAACTTCAAGTGTTGTTTCTTTTTTCTTTTTTTTTTTTCCGAGAAAGAAAACCAAAAAAGTCGTATAACCTTTGTGTAACTTTTTCTTAATCAGAGGAATACAATGTAAGCTGTAAGTTTCTGCCTCGCTCGCATGGCTAATGGCTTGGAGATAACATTATTATTCGCAATCATAAACTTTTATTTAATTCATATCATTGGCCCTCCAATCCCAGTTATGCCATTACATTTTTCTTCTTGCATATTGAATTTGTGGTAGACATGTTTGTCTGATCTCAACGTAATAAGCTTGCAAAAATAACTATTTATAGGCAGGGGTGGATGTACATTGGGGGCAAGTGGTGCCCTCACTGTCCCACTTTTTTTTAAAGAAAAATTTGTATAAAAATATTATTATTTTAAATTTTTTATTAAATAAAATAAAATTTGCCCCCGTTCAAATTTTTTTATTCCTATTAAAATTTTACCTCTATTAAAAATAAAATTTTGTTCCCATTCAAAAAAATTTTTAAATCCGCCCCTATTTATGGGTACAATCCAACAGTCAATTCACTAAAACTGAAGGGTGTCTAAGTATGTAAGAAGATCATTACTTATGTTTAGTGATTGTGGTAATGTGAATTCATCTTGGGCCTTCTCCAATTTACAGACAATCTTTCTTTGAGATATAGTTGGACTCTATCTCTCTCCTGGGTACAATTGAATACAACCTCTACAAGGCAGCTCTAATTAGGATTGATTGTACTTGTCGTTTCAGATATAGGCCTCAAGTATGTAAGATCCGTTGAGTAGGCAGTAAGACTAAGACCATATATTTTGATTTGGTGAATTGGAAATGGAAAAAAAAAAAGGCCTAAGGCCTTAAAAAAGAAACAAAACAAGCATCATTTTGCAAAAGTTAGTGAATCCCTAGCATAGGACTCTCCCACACAAGCCATCGATGCAAAAAAGAACCTTGTTTTGCCAAGAAATTAGCAAACTGAGTCCCAATTCAACAAATGAATGCCTTTCCCATCTCTGGATTTCCACAGAAAATTACAGCAAAACTTATTGATAGTATCACAAACACTAGCAGGAAACCAACAAGTTTGCATGGTATACAAAGGGATAGTAGATAAGGTAGACTGCACCAGCATTAACTGCCCAGTTTTATTTAAAAAAATTGCCTTCCATCCTTGTAGTTGAGCTTGAATCTTATCTAAAACAGTCGTGAAATCACTTTTCTTGTTAATGCCTTTAAAAGGAAAGTCTAGATAGTTTCCCAAATCCACTGTAAAGCGTAAGTTAAATTGGTGCCTCAAAGCTTCCTTGTGACGACGGGGAGCATGAGGGGAAATAAAAGTTTTAGATTCTACTCATTAATTTTCATATCGAGCAAGAACAAAACTGCTTTAAGGTGTTCAACACAGTCTGACACCCTCTGATAGAAGCATGGAAAAACAGGAGAACATCATCTGCAAACAAGATGTGAGAAATGGGAGGACCATTACCTAAAACCTTGATAGGTTTCCAAAGATTGGAGTTAACTCGACTAGAATGAGCATGGAAAGCTTCTCCATACAAAGAACAAACAAGTAAGGCGAGAGAGGATCTCTTTGTCGTAAACCGCATGTAGGCTCAAAAGATGAGAGGCGGGAACCATTCCAAAGGATAGAGAGTCATGAACTAGTAACACACGACATAATAAGAGAGACAATAATTGAAGGAAAACCAAAATCCATTAACATCTGATTCAAGAATCTCTAATCCACTCTATCATAAGCTTTAGCCAAGTCAATCTTCATAGCTAGATAACCCTCTCTCTTCTTAGATTTTCGGATAGTATGAACTACCTCCTTTACCAGGATAATATGTTCAAGCAACACTTCCTGGAATAAAAGCCCCTTGCATAGGAAGAATAAGACTATCTAGAAGAGGTCAAATTTGTTGAACAAGGACCTTCGTAAGGATCTATAGCTTACATTACATAAGCTAATGGGGCGAAAGTGGGTCATAGAAATAGGCCGTCTCTCCTTCGGAATCAAGACCACTATAGTATCAGTAAGATTTTCTGGACAAACACTAGTGGAAAAGGCATCTCGCACCATGTTGAAAACACAATCTCCAATAAGGTGCCAGTACTTTTTATAGAAAACTGGCTGAAAACCATCAGGGTTAGGAACTTTATAAGGCTTCATAGATTGAACAGCAGCAAAAATGTTAGGTAACGGTTAATTTAGAGAGCTGATGCATGTAGATCACAATAGATAAAAAGCAATGACTCAATATTATTCAGGAAACAAGAAGGAAAGACCTTCTTGACAAGGGGCAATCCCTTACAATCTCTGGAATACTTTCGAGAATAATAGCCTATCTCCTCTCTGCCTTATTCCCTCCTAAACTATACTTTTATATCTCCTTATTCTACTACTTCTAATAGGTATCTAACTCTTGATCTATCTACTGCTAATTACCGGATAAGGTTTATTGATCTCTAACAACTATTATCCTTATTTAACTATAACTCTACCACTACGGTCTGTCTCTATCTTTGTGTTTCCGTGTATAAACTATCCATTCGCCTCCTCTATGTCCTTTGCTCCTAACAATACCCCCCACTGATGAAGTAACCTTGTCCCCAAGGTTAAACTCTGGAAATTGTCCTCGGATAAGCTCTTGGCCCTCCTATGTAGCTTCCTCCAACGGTTTGCCTTGCCAATGAATCAACCATTGGTCGCTTGCAGCTCCTTGGTTATGAAGCATCCTGCTACCCAAGACCGCAGCAGGTGTACACAACTCAGGTGTATAGTCTAACTCTGGAGGTAGCTCTTCCTGAACATGGTGGTGCCCGATATCCTTTTTCAACTGGGACACGTGAAACACTGGATGTATACGTGCTTGAGGGGGAAGTTGCAATCGAAATGCCACGATGCCCACCTATTTGTCCACCAAATACGGTCCATAATAACGCGCTAACAGTTTCGGGTGCAACCGCTTGGGCATGGACCCTTGCCGATGTGGCGAACCTTCAAATACACCCAATCTCCCACCTGAATATCATGAGGGCGCCTACGAGCATCTGCAAAACGGATCATGTGAGCGTGAGCGCATTCCAGATGATGTTTTAACTATGATAGAGCCTTGTCACGACTCATTAAATCCTGTGCCACAGCTTCCACCAATGTTTCTCCCGGAATAAAACGTGTGATTGAGGGAGGAGGTCTTCCATAAACTACCTCGAAAGGAGAACATTTAGCTACTGAATGACAGCTGGTATTATACTAGTATTCTGCCCAAGGTAAATAATCTAACCACACCTTAGGTTGTTCCGAGCTAAAATAGCGTAAATATGTCTCAATGGTACGGTTAACTACCTTAGTTTGGCCATCCGATTCAAGGTGATAAGCTGTACTAAATTTTAGTTGAGTTCCTTGGAGTGTAAACAATTCTCGCCAAAAATTACTTAAGAACGTAGGATCTTGATTGCTAACAATGGAAAGCGGAATGCCATGTAGTCGGACAACCTCCTCAGTGAAGATTTCAGCAATAGCACGGGTTGAGTAAGGATGTTTAACAGGAATAAAATGCCCATATTTGCTCAGCCTGTCCAATATGACCAACAAGGTATCATAGCCTTTGGATTTGGGAAGTCCCACAATGAAATCCATGCTCAACTCTTCCCAAATGGCGTTAGGAATAGGTAATGGTTGGAGTAACCCTGCTGGGGACGTGGCTTGATAATTGTTTCGCTGACAAGTGTGACAGGCGGCTACAAATTCAGTTACAGCCTTTTTCATTCCATTCCAAAAGATAGATTGAGCTATCCTCTTATAAGTATTGTAAATTCCTGAGTGTCCCCCTGTAGGAGTTGCGTGAAACTCTTGTAAAAGTTTGGGAATCCAATCAGAAGTGGCTGATACCACTAACCTGCCTTTGTAATATAATCTCCCATTTTCCAAGGTGTACGAAGGATGAGAATCGGGGTCCTTCTTAATTTCTTCAATAATCCTGCTCAATTGTGGATCTTCTTTGACCTCCTTATCAATTTGTTTTGGATCTTGCCAAATTGGCCTAGAGATAACCTGCAGCTCCTTGTCCTCACATACTCTGGAGAGTGCATCTGCTGCCCTGTTGGAAATTCCTGCCTTGTAAATAATATCAAAATCATATCCCAACAATTTTGCCAACCAATTATGTTGATTTTGAGTGCTAATTCTCTGTTCCAGCAAATGTCTAAGGCTTTTTTGATCGGTATAGACTGTAAATCTTCTCCCCACTAGATACGACCTCCAATGTTGAATGGATAACACTAGCGCCATGAGTTCCTTTTCGTATATGGATTTATTGAGCGATGATTCCGCTAACGCTTTGCTGAAAAACGCCACTGGTTTATTTCCCTGCATCAATATTGCACCAATGCATGTACCTGAGGCATCACACTCCACCGAAAAAGGGTTATTGAAATCCGGTAATGTCAAAACTAGAGCGCTAGTCAGAGCATTCTATAGTCGCCTAAATGCGGTTTCCGCTGGGATATCCCATTTAAAATTTCCTTTTTTCAGTAGACAAGTAAGAGGTTGTGCTATTTTTCCGTAATCCTTCACAAACCTTCGGTAATATCCCGTCAACCCCAAGAACCCTCTCAAAGCTTTGAGAGATGTCGGAATAGGCCATTGTAAAATTGCTTCAATCTTCTTGGGGTCCATAGCAACACCCTCTTTAGAAATGATGTGCCCCAAGTAGTAAATTCTTAATTTTCTAAAGTTGCATTTTTTTGTATTCGCATAAAAATGATGTTGCTGTAACGTATGTAATACCTTCCTTAAGTGAGCAATGTGGCTGTCCCAATCAACGCTATACACCAGAATGTCATAAAAAAAACTAACACAAACTTCCGGAGGTAGGGTTGTAATACAGAATTCATGGCACATTGAAACGTAGCCGGTGCGTTGGTGAGACCAACTGGCATGACGAGTGATTCCTAGTGGCCATGATGTGTTCGAAAAGCTGTCTTGGGAATGTCATCTTCATTCATGCGTATTTGATGGTACCCTGTTCGTAAATCGATTTTTGAGAAATACTTGGCTCCGTACAATTCATCCAAGAGTTCTTTAATTATTGGTATCGGGAATTTATCCGGTATTGTGGCTTTTTTCAAAGCTTGATAATCAATGCAAAACTGCCAGCTGCCATCCTTCTTTTTTACAAGAATCACCAGATTTGAATATGGGCTATTGCTAGGTCTGATAACCCCAGAAGCTAGCATTTCTGAAACCTGTTTCTCGATCTCATTTTTTTGTAGATGAGGATAACGATAAGGTCTCACATTAATTGGATCCACCCCAGCTTTAATTGGGATTTTATGATCAACAGATCGGATGGGAGGGAGGCCTATCGGGTGTGAAAAGACTGAATGAAATTCGGTCAACACCTGCTGTAATTGCTGCTGCTGATGGTAGTCGAGCGTTTCTCCTATGTTGTTGGGTTCATTGTCATCCTTATCGTTTTTCTCTGAGCCAAAGAATACCATAACCGCTGCTTCAATTTTGGCTATCTTCCTTAATACCTTGGTAGAAATTAAAGATCTAGAAAGATTAAGATCCCCCTTCACTGTGACTGTTGACCCTGAATGCGAAAAACTCATGGAAAGATCTTTCCAATTATGCTGCACCTCACCTAATGAAACCAACCATGTCATCCCCAAAATAATGTCCACTCCTCCTAACTCAAAGAGAAAAAAATCCCCTGAATAAACATAACCTTGCATTTCCAGATTTAATCCTTGGCAATAACCTTGAGATTCTTGTTTCATACCATTTCCCATTCTCACTCCAAAACTCGCAGTGGCCTGCACTTTCTAGCCCTGTTTCACAGCCACCTCTTTGGACACGAAATTGTGACTTGCGCCACTATCAATCAACACCACCACAGGCGTTCCATCTATCTGCCCCCAAAGTTTTATGGTTTTGGGTTGGGTCCATCCATCGGCTAAAACTTGTGAGAGTTCCATCCAGTCGCACTAAACTTCTTCAGCCTCCTCCTTTGACATTTCGTTGGTATCCAAACCTTCTTCAAACTCAGAAACCACCTCTTCATCTTCTCCTAGAATGGTCACTCTTAAACTTTTCTCTGGGCATTTATGTCCTAGACCAAAAGGCAATCCACAACGAAAACACCTCCCTTTCTCCTTCCTCTTTAAAAATTCTGGATAAGGGAGTTGCTTAGTCCTATGGTTGTTGCGTGACCCTGTGTTCCCATAAACCCCACTCTGAGGATTTGACCCCACCAATGACCCGCTACGGTTTGAATTGTAGGGTCTCCGCTCCATTCCTCCAGTGATCCTGCCTGGGTCATTACTCGTTGTCCCACTACCCGACCCTCCAAATGTCGTTATTCCTTGAACTTTGGGAACTATGCTACCGCGTGCCTGCATGCGATTCGCAAATTGTCCAGTCACGGAAAGATTTCCTCCATACATCACCTACAGTTCATCCTCAATATCGCAAGCTATTTCCATTGCACATAAGATTGTAGTAGGTCGCATTGATCGAACCCGACACTTTACTTCAGGTTTGAGGCCACCCAAAAAAATATCCCAATAGTTGGTCCTCCGAAGCCTCAGGTATCTGTGCCACCAACATTTCGAATGCCTGCAAATATTCCTCCACCGACCCTACTTGCTGCATGGATATAGTCTCTCGTACACGTTTCCCTGACTGCCTTTTCCGAAACGCTGCAATAGAGTGGGGATGAGCGTGTTCCACGTCATCGTCGGGCTCTTCTTGCACAGGAAACTAAACCAGTGTACTGCCGCTCCCTCCATACTGATGAAGGTTAGTCGCATATTTTCGTCCTCCTTGACGCGGTGGACCTCAAAGAACTTCTCTGCTCGAGCCACCCAGCCCAACGGATCCGTTCTGTCGAAGATAGGGAGTTCGACTTTCTTAACCCAAGGTCGACTCTCATGGTCCTTCTCAACTTCAACGTTCTCCTCTTCGCTGGCCTCCGAAGATCCTTTGTTGCTCGACCCTTTTTGTTGCATCAAGTGAGTCAAGAGGGCTTCCAAACGGCCCATGCCATTCTTGAGTTTCGTCAAGTCTGCGACTTGCTCCCCCATGGTTTTCTCGATTCTGGCAACAGAGTCTTCCAACTTTCCTACACGTGCCTCCATGGATACATCCGGCAGGTCGGACCAAATTGTTAGGTAACGGTTAATTTAGAGAGCTGATGCATGTAGATCACAGTAGATAAAAAGCAATGACTCAATATTATTCAGGAAACAAGAAGGAAAGACCTTCTTGACAAGGGGCAATCCCTTACAATCTCTGGAATACTTCCGAGAATAATAGCTTATCTCCTCTCTGCCTTATTCCCTTCTAAACTATACTTTTATATCTCCTTATTCTACTACTCCTAATAGGTATCTAACTCTTGATCTATCTACTGCTAACTACCGGATAAGGTTTATTGATCTCTAACTACTATTATCCCTATTTAACTATAACTCTACCACTACGGTCTGTCTCTATCTTTGTGTTTCCGTGTATAAACTATCCATTCTCCTCCTCTGTGTCCTTTGCTCCTAACAAAAAACCTCTTCTTTAGTAATAGGTTTCAAAAGAGCAAAGCCATCCTCCCCAGATATCTCAGGATGATTAGGAGTATGGGGGAAAGGCATAGAAATATCATCAGTAGAGTAAAATAACTCTTGAAAAAAAGTCAATACCTCATCTTTAAAGGTTGTCTCCTCTGTAATCCAGGATCCATCGGAAACTTGAAGGCGCTCAATCCGATTTCTTTTCTGACGAGAGATAGTCATGGCATGAAAGAAGCTCGTGTTTCAATCCCCAAATTGCAGCCATTGAACCTGAGACTTCTGATACCAAAAAATCTCCTCTTGCCTGATAATATCATTATAATAAAAAATAAGATTATGCTCCAAAGAGATGAGTTCATTTGTTTGGTTAAACACTAAGATATTCTGAACTCCCTCAAGTCTTGATAGGATTCACCTATTTCGTTGGAAAATATTCCCAAAAGTCTCCCTAATAAACTTTAGAGCAGCTTTTTTGACATTACCAAGTGCCCCATTGAGCGAATAATGATTCTAGTTCCAAGCACCATGAAGGACGGAGAAAAATCCTTATGAAGAGTCCAAGCATCCTGAAAATGGAAGCGCCGAGAACTCAAAGGAGGAATAAAACCATACAACTTCAACAGAACTGGATTATGGTCAGAGTGGGTGCGAGGTAAGTGATGTGCCGAAGCTTCCAGGAACATAAATCTCTAAGTATCATTGCAAAGAGCCCTATCAAGGCGCACAAAAGTTGAAAAAGCACCATTACTACACTTGCGATAGGTAAAAGACAAACCTTAAAGCCAAGATCCATAAGGTTACAGTCAGCCCAATTTTTCCTAAAACATGCTACTCTGCTTAAAGAAAAGCTCCCACCTCGCTTCTCATTAGGTCCTGCATAATCATTAAAATCTCCTATTAGAACCCATGGGAGAGTGATAATATTACTGAGACGAGTCATCTCGCTCAAAAAAACAGATACACCCTGGTACATGAGGGCTGGCATACACCGCTGTCAAGAACCACACCTGCTGGCGAGCATCACATACAAGGAAGTGAAAGAATTTTTTGTGGGTAGCCAATACCTCAAGTTGAATATTAGAAGAATTCCACAAGCACCAAATTCCCCTAGAGAAACCAGAAGCCTCGACCCTGGTAATATTCTCAAAACCAAGAGACTGAGCAATCTTGTCGACCCTCCCTTCTGAAATATGGGGTTCTATAATGATTAACAAGTCTACATTACTAGTTCTCTTTAGTTCTTTCACACAGGCAGCAAAACTTGAATGAGCAGCTCCTCGATAGTTCCAAGATAAAATGTTTAAGCTATTAAACATTAAAATAATATCATAAAGAGAAAGATCAATCAACTATCAAGCAAAACTGCTTGGCACCATATCAACATCCACACTTGCATTAGTGGGACAAAACTCAGATGTATCATTCTGCATGGGGACCATAGCCTCAGAGGAAGAATTTATCTTAGTAACTTGTAATTTTTGTTGTCCAGGGTCGAGACGTTCGTTACTTTGTACAACAAAAACTCGATCACTACTCGAGCCATTATGAAGAGTTGCAATGGAGTTTGGTGGTGGAGATGACCTTTGGAAGGCCTGACGAAATTGTGTAGCAACATTTTGAACTAGAATAGGTTATGGAGGTAAAGTCTGCTAGGTGACGCAAGCATTGTGCCTAGTGGGATGTCTAATGGGGCCAGAGAGTGGGCTAGCTTCTCCTTCATTCACAATAATAAGCTCCTTATTCTTCGCTCGTGAAAGAGAACCAATATGGCTTTTTGTCCTATGATTCACGGTCCATTTCCGATCTTGTCTTCTTGGGCCTTTAAGACCACTCCTGCTTCCAACCTCAACACTATTGAACAATATCACTGTGCGATGTGGATCAGTCTAAATAAGATAATTCTTGCTTGTGTAGCTAATTGCCACACTACATTTTCCTTTTTTTGGTCCAGTTATTTATGTCATTTCCTATATCGCCTTACGCTATTTTTCTAAACTAGTTAACCAAGCCAATTTCTTTTCTCCTGATTGCCATTTAGTGTTTATGTTCCTGCCTTTTTTCCTATCATTTTATGCCTTATGTTTGTGTTATTTTACATTTTCTTCCAACTATTCTTTTCTTCTCTTTCCTCTAGTCATTTTGTAATCTATTCATCAACATTTTAATTTCATGTTTTTATCAAAATAGTCTTGATAGGAGTGTAAAATTCTATATTTTTCCCCTTAACATTTAGTCTTTCACATACTTTTATGCCTATATGAACTTATTATCTTTATATTTTGATTTAGGATACAATTAGAGGTGTCAAGGGTCAAACGAATATATGTGACCATAACTCCTAATGCATTTAAAAAGATGAGGTATGGAGCTAAACTTTGCTAATAATTGGATGAATTTATAAGGAAAAGCATAAAAACATAAATTTTGGCTAAATAAGCTTGACAAATGATCCTCTGACAACCTATGGTCCTCTAAAAAACCTTAGATATGAAGAAACCATCTGATACATAATAGGGAAGGAGGCTGTGTGGTAGAGAAAAGTTATCAAAAAATACATTTCCTAAGACACAGACATGTTATAGCCACTCTTCTTTTCTAGACAAAAATAGTAAGACCCGATAAACGTGTTCAAGACTATGTTTGCTTTGGAGCCAAAAAACCTAATTTTGAGTTAATTTATATTATGTTTTTCTAGGGTTTAAATGAGAGTGCTAGTTGGCTTTCATTTATCTTCTTTTATACTTTTTTTCCTATTGTTTATATCCCAGTGTGGTTAATCTTCTACTATAATAAATTGGGACGGATTAAATGGTGAAGTATTATATGTTCTTTGTGGTATTAAATTGTATGATTACTAGGATTACTTGGGAAGTATTAAATTGTGTGATTACTATTCAATTCACATACTGAGTATCAGATGATCTTTTATGATTATTTATTTGATTGTATCATTTTATTTTTAGGAGACTTACTAGTTTATTATTTGATTCAATCTATCATTATATTAGATATTAAATCTTTAATTATTTAATCCTTCTAATTTGCAAAGTAACTAGGTTTAGTGAATTTCTATTCTAAAGTTCTTAGATCATAGGGGGAACAAATGATTGAATTGAATGCAACTGATTGTATTTATGTTATTTTGCTTTATCGATATTTTTAGGTCTTTAAGAGGCTACTCAATTAAATCTTTAACGATGAGCAAGGGTTAATTAGTTTGTTATTCTCTTTAGTTGACTATAATTAAGGAGATATATGAATTAATTCCAATGATGAATATTCGATGTATAAATTAATTTATTCCTATATGATGAATGGTATATAATTTCCCAAGATGGGTGTTACATAAACCAATGTTTGTTTCATATTATTTTCTTTATTATCATATTTTGTTATTTATTTATATTTTTGTAATTGTTTCATCATAATCAAAACTCCTTCTATATTCTTGTTCTCAAGTACAAAACCAGCTAAATATTCTTAGTTGGATTAACCCTTTAGTTACCATATAGTTTGGAGAGTAAGATTTTGTTTTTCGGTGTAGTCAACAATATACCATATTTTGGTGCCATTATTAGAGAATTATTCTAGTGACTTTGTGTTATTTTATTTTATTTTATTTTGTTATTCATTATAATCTTATCTTAACTTTGTGCAATATAAGAATTTAAGTTTAAAAAAAATATCCCATTTAGACAATTAAGTTATAAATTCTTAGTTTATAGCAATTTAAAGTCATAAGAGAAAGAAACTTTGCTAAATATAGAACCTAACTTGAACTAATGACCCCTTTGTGTCACATTCCTTACCATAGAGACCAATACCACTTTTAACTTAAAATCTAGATTAATATATATCTTACCGTCTTTTCATGATGTTATAGGGAAGATTCATATAAGAACTAATGGAATTTGATGTGCTATGTACAAGTATAAAACCCCATGGGGTGACTGAAGAACAAATCAATTATAGAGCTTTTTAGTTTTCATTGAAAGATATAGTGTGTGATTGGCTTCATCACTTACCTTCCGAAAGTGTTTCCATATGAAATGAGACGATGAAAATTTTTTGAGGGAGGTGCTTTCAAGTCTTAAAATCAATCACCATTATCACTTACCTTTAAAAAGTGTTTCCATATGAAATGAGATGATGAAAATGTTTTTTAAGGAGGTACTTTCAAACCTTAAGATCAATCACCAATTAGAAATAAATTTATGTAATGCAACACAAATCATTGTATAAGGTACTAGGAGGGCTTTAAGAAGTTGTGTGCTGGTTGTCGTCATTATCAAATTAGTGAACCAATGCTTATTTAATACTTCTATAAGGGCCTTTTATCCATTAATAGGAATATGACCAATGCTAATAGTGGGTGAGAATTGGAAGACAAACCTCTAGAAGCCACTAGAAAGACTTAATCCATTGCCTAAGAGCGTCATTAAGGTAAATGTTACCTAAGCACGTCAATAAGGTAATTTTTTGTTCTCTCAAACAACATATTTCAAATCTAACCTCTCTTATTCATCAAATCACTATAAGTAATATGTAGACAACAAAAGCTTATAGGATTTGTTTATTGATGGGGCATCCAACTAATATATGCCCAATGCTTTAAGAAGAGTCTATTGAGCAAGCAAACATAATAGGTAGTTTTTGGGACAACCATGTGGAAATTATGATCCTTATTCAAACAAATATAATATAATATAGAGATATTATCCTCTTTTTAGCTATGAGAATCTACAAATGAATCAAACTATGTCTCAAAATAAGCTAAGTTCTAATAAACAGGTAGCCATATCCATATAAATAACAACCAAACCAAACTTTTAACTCTATTTTGCCTTTAGAAGATAATTACTAATATTCAAGGTTTAAAATATCACATAGGTTAGAAGGCAACAAAAATTAGGTTGTTAGAGGCGTAAGTGAGAAGGAAGTTTTCATCCCAAATTGTTGTCATCCTAAACGAAAAAATGAATACAATAATGTTGCGAATTGGAGAGAAGGTTGAGGAAACAAAAAGGGTAAATCTTAAGGTACACAAAGAAATTGTATAAAAAGAAGAGATTACTAGTAAACCCAAACATAAATTCCCTCATTTTAAATATAAATCAGTTCCTCTTTTTCCTAGCATATTGCCAAAGCCAAAGAAAGAAGAGAAAGATACATATATTTTAGAGATGTTTAAGAGTGTGGAAGTCAATATACCCCTATTGGATGCCATCAAGAAAATACCAAGGTGTGAAAAATTTCTTAAGAATTTATATATTAATAAGAGAAAACTAAATAGTGATGAGAAGATAAGGATGGGTAACAATGTCTTAGTAGTTTTTAAATAAAATATTCCTCCAAAGTACAAGGATTTAGGTACGTTCTCCATTCCTTGTAAGTAGGCAACATCACTATTGAGAGATAAGCTAGATTTAAGAGATTCCATTGATGCTATGTCATTATCTATGCATGCTTCACTAGATTTAGAACCTTTAAATGAAACTATTGTTAATATAAACTTAGTTGATCATACTACTACGTACCCTGAAGGGGTGGTTAAGAATGATGTTTCCTACCTTTACCCAACTCCTATTCTTTTGGGAAGGCCATTCCTAAATATAATTTATATCAAAATAGATGTGTGTAATGGTACTCCTATAATACGGTTTAATATTGAAGTAATTCATTTTAGTATCGTTGGAGCCATAAGGCATCCTAATGATGTCTATTATGTTTTTTTGTTTATTTTATTAATTTTATTAATTTGAAAGTTTAGGAGATTTTTAAAATGGATGGTGAGGATGAGTGAGAGGTTGTTGTCAACAAATATGTTGATTTGGAGATAAAAGGAAAAATGGAATTAAGTGAATAACTAAAGGAGAATGTGACAGTTTTATACTCCTAAAAATAAACTTAAGGAACACATGAAATTTCTTTCATAAAGCTACCTAACTCTCACACAACATTATCACCTTTTGATTTTACAGCGCCTATCCTATAGTTAAAGCCATTATCGACTCATTTAAAGCATATTACTTAGGAGAGAAAGAGAAACTATCAATAACCATTGCTAACAATTTAACATTTAACTAAAAAGAGAAGTTTGTTTAAAGACTAAAGATAGAAAGAAGATAATTGGTTGGACTTTGAATAAGTCCATCCATATGTATGCATATAATTCTTTAAGAAGAAAGTGCTAAACTAATAAGGGAAGTCTAAAAAAATGTTAGATACCCCAAAGATGGAGGTTATGAAAATGAAATTCTTAAAGATTTTAGATGTTGGAGTAATTTATACTATCTCGGATAGTAAGTGGTAAATCCAGTTGAAGTAGTCCTTAAGAAATATGGTGTTCTAGTGGTGAAAAATCAAAACAATAAATGATTACTAAATATATACAAATCAACTAACGTGTTCTATCAATAACAAGAAGTTGAATTCAAAAACTAAAAAGAAATGTGTCTCACTTCCTTTTATGGAATTAATGCTTAAATGACTAGTTGACCATACCTACTATTGTTTTCTTGATAGTTATAACCAGATTAAGATAACACTGAAAGATCAAGAGAAGATTACTTTAACATTCGACACTTTTGCATACTGAAGTTGGCTTTTTGAGCTCTATTTATATTCCAATAATTTATGGTTAGCATTTTTTTAATGTATTGATTCAACCATAAAGATCTTTATGGACAAATTTCAGTGTTTATGATGAATGATTTGATGGATATTTATATAACCTTACACAAGTTTTAGATAGATGTATGTAACCTAAACTTCTCTTAAACTAGAAAATATGTAATTTCATAGTAAAATAACGTATTGTTTTAGGAAATATTGTTTCTTCTAATGAAATATGTGTTTTTTAAAATAAAATGGATTATATTAATTAGAAAGATTGAAAAATTACATTAAAACAAGTTACATTGGAACAACCCACTTAGGGAAAACCAAACCCAAACACTCGAGGATAAAGAAAAGTAATGTAAGTGAAAAAATCTCCTATGCACACGTGTATAACATTCGAGAAACTAAAACCCAGAAGTTTACAACGACAAAGGTCTTTGGAAACTTCTCTTGGCCTCAATGAAGGCTCAATATGTGACCCTCTTTAAGCTCCAAAAGATAAATCCTTAGGGTAAATAAAAAAACATGCAAGTAATGAAACCTCCCTTTTATTTTAGCTTGCCCTTTTCTGAAATTTCTAATTTCCTTTTGAGATTTTTGGATTTTAGAAGATTACGAACTGAGTGTATGATACAACTTTACTGAAAATACGATGCATGCTAACCTAATTACTTGATACTCCAAGAATATGCCAGTTGGCTACAATATTGACTAGCTATATTCAAGTAGAAAATGTTCCCTTTTTGTATGCACAAAATCTGCATGAATTCTTCTCTAGATCTTCTAAAACTCCTGAATCTCCTAGCTAGCATTTGTTTCCTTCCAAATCTCCTTAACATAAACACCAAGGGAAACCAAGTATACTGCTCTATTCACCTTAGATGTATTAGTTTGTTTTTTTAACCAGAGCAAAAACTCCATGAAATTCGATGTAGTTAGATTTAGGAGGTGTTTTCCCTTAAAAAATTCCTACAAGCAAAAGTAAATTTGCAATTAAAAAAACAGAAGATCTGGATTCCATATCCTCATTATGGAGGATACTGGTTCAGCCTGATTCTGTTGAGGCTGGATGTTGCTGTTCGAATCCATTGTCTTGGTAGGCTTGACGTGAAGAATTCCTGCAAAACAATAAAGACACTCCGGGGTTGGTTCCCGGAAGGCCCCTCCGACGCTCAAGTTAGTTTCTTTGTGAGGGTTTGAGGTAATCGAGAGCAGAAAAAAATAGGGTATGATTCTCGTACCTCTCTCATGGCAAAATAGTACCTTATCTATGAAGCAATTGCTAGGTTTAGGTCTTTACGTACGTCTTAGTGTTTGCATGTGAGATTGTCACCTACGACTGGGCTGATGGGGATTGGACTTGGGCCTGGGCCTGGCAATGCCGACCTAACCATAAGCCCCCCTTCTCCTCAAGTTTGATCGTAGGGAAGAGTCGGAGTAGTAGAAGATTGAGTTGCTTATCGATCTGCAAGCCTAGGATTGGCCCGTTCAATCGATCGTAGTGATTGAGTCGCTAGATCGGTTATGGCGAAAAGGCCGATCGATCGATCGCAAAGAGAGGGAAGATCGAGCGGTTGTAGTAGGAGAGCCGACCGATCGGTTATGAACACTTTAGTCAAAGCCTCACGCTTAATCGTTACCTGCGGCAAGCATTTATTGAGAATTTGTTTGAAGCGAAGCGTCTTTTTAGTCAGTTGTCATTAACCGTTGTGCAGCTGTCAGGCACGCCTTTTCAACTGTCGCGGCCCTTTGGGTTTTTGACAGCTCTAACGTTCACGTCCTTTCGATTGCCACGCCACCTTTGGATTTCTGGAAACCCTAACGGTCCCCATAGTTCAGATTGTGCCACGCGTCCTCCTTCGGTCGGGATTTGCTCACGTGTCCAACGTTGATTGGTACGCTTGTCTGGCTTTTTGCTATAAATGCTCAGAATTAGCACCTGCTTCCTGCGCATTCTATTCTCCAATCTCTGCTTTATCTACCTCGTCTGTTTGTTTACTTTCCAATAACCATGCCGTTGATCAACCCTAGAGGTGGGCTTAGACTTAGGGATGTCCTTTCATCACCCCGTCATCTGCCTCCACCGTCGGTGGCCAGAGGTCTTAGTGAAAGGGTAAAAGAGATAGCGGAGAAGGAGCAAGAATTGTTGCCAGATGAGTCGCTGGATTTGAGTTCAGATGAGGAAGATGGGCGTGCTGCTCTTGCAGACCCCGATCTTGTCTCGGTTATTTTGCCGACTTTCGAAGCTACTTCCTTTGCCGATCCGGCCGCGGGCTTTGCAGCAAGAATTGCGGGTTTGTAAAGAATTTAGCTGTCATAGGACTTGTGTAACATCCCGAAACCTATGGAAAGGGTAAATTGGTAATTATGAGTGTTTAGTGAGGGTTAGTAATTACAATTGCATGTTCATGCATTATGTGATACATTTATCTTGTGAAAATTTAATTGGTTGCACATGAAATATTTGTACATGCATACATTGACATTCCCGGTATAATTGGAAATGTGATTCATTGGTTGAGAATTTCGGGTTATTGTTCTTGAAAAATTATGTGGAGAATGCCAATAATGATTTTCCAATATTAGAGAATTTTAGAAATTTTTCTAGAATTTTTCGGGGTAAAATCCCGGACTGGTAAAAAT
>JAOSBM010000006.1:15142090-15160676 GCA_027568955.1 Erythroxylum tenue
AATGCAAGATATGCAAAATTCTAATTTCTCACAAAAATCTCACAATTCACAATTCTAGCCCTAACATGGGTAACGGGATGTTACATGTTCGAAATTAATTATCAGTTTATTTTGTTTATAATGTTGCTTTTATTGTCTTACAGTTGCTTAGTGAGACTAATTTGAAAGTAGTATTCCAAAATTGCAAATATTTTCAATTCGAATTCTGTCTACATATGAGCATAATAGGGTATCAAAGGAATTAAAGTACATTTGAATTTATAAATTCCAAGAAAAAGGAATATATTAGAACACAGAATATTGAATAATTTGGTCTTTGTTCATTATAACTTAAAACTTCAAGAAAGATATGTTATTATTATTATTAAGTTGATAACTGAACTTTATTTGTTTGTTAAGACTCTTAATAAAACAAATAGTTCTATAGATGCAATTTGTTTTGACCATATCAATTTTTTACTAGATCAAGTTTTTGAAAAAACCCAAGTTTGATAGATAAAAGTGACTTGAAAGACAAATTTAAATAAGAAATTATTGACATGTCATTTAATGTAATGAATTCAAATGATAAGTGATGATAAGACTCTTCTGAATATTGATGATTTTGTATCAAATACAAAATGATATCAATGCGATTTGAGCAAATATTTGATAGAATGAAGTTTAAGGTTTTTAATTTATACTCTTTTCTTTTAATTGAACTTATATTTGATACTTATGATAAATTTTGTATATATAATATAAATATAAAACTTTTAATTATAAGTGTTTTGTTTCAACTTAATTATGTTAGTACTCTTGTAGTAATTATAGAGATATGAACCTTTATTAAATATGATTATTATTTATATGTAAAATAGGTAATAAATAATATTAATATAAATAAAAAGATAGTTGAAAATTTAAATTTAAATTATTATAATTTTTGATGAAAAGGTTGATATAAAATTAAAATTTATATACCACAACATAGTAAAGAATTATTTTATAATTTAAAATTTATATACCACAACATATTAAAGAATTATTTTATAATTTTATAATTATTTATAATTTTAAAAATTTATTTAATTATCTAAAACCATATTAGAATCGATGTCGTAGCGTACTAAAAATTAAATTCAACGCCGACATCGTTGTCAAACATTGCTTTAGCCGTCTGTAAAATAGGCAAAGTACAGGAATGAGCTTGTCCTGGAAGGCTTCTACAAAATAGGCAAAAGATTACATTCTGTTCGTAGAATGGATCCTTCCATGAGCCAAAGTCCACTACAAATCCATGTCATAACTTCATCCGAGTCGCCTGAGTTCTCTCTCTTAACGCAGTGTTTGAGTCGTTCTTCCGTCATCGGCCTGGATGCCGAGTGGAAGCCTCTTTGCGCTCGCCAGCCAACGTTCCCCACCGTCACCCTTCTCCAGCTTGCTTGCCATCTCGGCTCCTCCACCTCATCCTCCGATGAGTCGCCAGTTTTCCTCCTCGACCTTTGCTCGCTTCCTCTCTGCTCAATTTGGGAATTGTTGAGAGACGTGTTCGTGTCTCCCGACATATTGAAGTTAGGATTTCGATTCAAACAAGATTTGGTTTACTTATCTTCCACTTTCTTTTCCAATGACTCTCATCCTGGTTTCAACAAGGTATTTTTTAAATTTTCTTTTTTTTTTAGGGATAAGCTTTATTGTTGTAAGATAAGATTGGTAATCAGTTTCTGGTGACATTTGGATTGATATAAGCAATGGGTGGTAACAGTTGGAACCATATTTGGATATCACCTCGATATGTAATTATACGCAACATAAGCGACGTGGAAAGAAGATGCCAAAGGAAACAAAGAGCTTGGCTACTATATGCAGAGAAGTGTTGGGATTACATCTTTCCAAGGCATGATTTTTACCCTTTAAGCTGCAATTATAGTTACTGAAAACGTAGTGTTGGGACATGGTTTTCGTGGAGATCTGGTAGTGGTTATATGGTTAAGGGAAGCGTAGTTTATTGCAAATCTACTTATAAAGCTACGAAATACTCCTGTGTTGTTCTTCTACTGATTTTTTTAATTGGCATTTGTATTATATGAATCGACTGTTAGAGCTTGTTAGGTTGTAATTCGGTATTATTTGTTTCTAATTTAAACTGTATAAGCTTTTGACCTTCATTGTAGGTAAATCATGCTGATTCATTCCATCTCCAAAAATTTTAAACATGATTGTTACCTTTTATCTCTTGTACAAGCCACCGAACGGACACCTTTGAAGAGGATTGAAATTTCAGGAATTACATTGGAGAACTCTTTAACAGTATTTGCATTTTTCTTTAGGAGCTTCAATGTAGTGATTGGTCACTACGCCCTCTTACAGAAGAGCAAAAAACATATGCTGCTACTGATGCCCACTGCTTGCTGAGAATATTTAATGTCTTCCTTAAAAATTTCATCAAAGAAGGTTTGTGGTGTTGTAAATCTTATATTATTTGATCTACACTTTATAAGAATTATTTATATTTATTATTTGGAAATAGTTGATGTATAATGTACTATGAACTGGCTCTTTGAGGTCCTCATATTATGTGAACCACCCAAATTAGTGAAAACTTGATCAATGTTGTTATTATGAGAATGCTTCATGTGTATATTTGATGGTTTATTATGGTAATGTTGATACTTTTAAGACTTAATTCTATTTGACCTGCTTTTAAAATCTCTTGGATGTTAACTTAGGTACTTATGACAAAGCGACGGAATTGAATTCTTTAAACCTTAGTCTCGGTCTAAAAGAAATTCTTGAAACGAAAGATGTTGGAATTAAACCTTTTAGGGTCAAAGTTTCTGAAGCTTTGGATATTGTTCAAGCTACCATGTCTTCTCAATATTCTCAAAGAGTAGCTGAGATGGAAAGCATAAAATTTAAGCTATCAGTTGCTGTTACCAAACCTATGGATTCAACCCTCCTGAAGATTGTACTAAAATATGGGGAAAAAATCTTATTGAGAGAATCTGATAGAAAACCAAAATCCTCGAAGAAGAAGGAGAAAAAGCAGCTATATGTGATTACTGATAGGAGAGAGAGGCATTTTGAGGACACAGATGACTGGCAAGGTCTTCCACCTTGGGATAAGTCCATAGGGGGTGATGGTTGCCCCAAGTTCCTCTGCGACGTGATGGTAAGCATTAATTTTCATATTATGTACTATTTTATGAATTAATTTACTTGACTTGATCTTGAAAGGAGCAATGGCACATAAGTGATCTACTTCATGTTGGCTCTTTAGCTTTTGAATTTGGGACCTATAGGTGTAGCAATAAGAGGATTGACCAAGCTTGACACTGGCCTTAGTTTAAATTGCTAATCAGTACAGTGAGGGCAAGATTGGTGCATAAGATTTCCTCTAGTCCTGCTTTATGTTAAATAAAATCTAAGAAATAACCTCTTTAAATTTGATTTCATGTGGTGGAAAAGTTAAATGTTGTGATTTGTGATCCTGTTAGGAGACTGATTATCTAGTCATGCAGGTGGAAGGTTTGGCGAAGCATCTAAGATGTGTAGGAATAGATGCTGCAATTCCATTTTCCAAAAAACCAGATTCAAGGTATTAATCCATATACATTTTTTGTTTTTTGATAATGAAGAAGGGATCTTGATTGCACTTCCTTTCCTCTCCTCATCACATGCAGAGAATTAATAGATCAAGCATGCAAAGAGGATAGAGTGCTTTTGACGAGAGATGCAAAACTCTTGAGACACCAGTACTTGGTAAAGAATCAAATATATAGAGTGAAGAGTCTTCTTAAAAATGAGCAGTTAGTTGAGGTACAATAATCATGCATTTAAGAAGGTTTATGGTTAACTAGTTACTGAAAATGATGTAAAGAAAAATTATTTTTTAATCAAATGATTATTTGATGTTGAATTTATTAGCGGTTTGAAATTGGCTGAACTTACAAAAATCTGTGCTGCATTCATCTTGAAACATTGAAAACGCCACTATTTTAATGTTTAGTGAGAGGGACTATAAATATACTTTTTTTCCTTGTGCTCTTTCCTGGAGCGATTAGAAGTTTGAAGTGTGATTAGAAGCTGAATCATTTATATTTCCTACATGCTTACTCTATTTCGCTTCTTTGATATAAAAGAACAAAACAGTTCCTCTTTGGATGTCCATTCAAAGCCTCACCATCATTCCCTCTTCACTTGTCTCTTCTGTAAAGGACTGCTAATGGTGAAGCATTCTTGAGTTCATTGAAACATAGTTTGGAACACTAAGAAGTGAAGATATTATGCAGGTAATAAATACTTTCCAGTTAAAAATTAGTGAGGATCAATTGATGTCAAGGTGCACTAAATGCAACGGGAAGTTCATACAAAAGCCATTAACAACTGTAGAGGCTATTGAAGCTGCAAAAGGTTTCCAAAAGATTCCCAATTGTTTATTCAACAAAAATTTGGAATTCTGGCAGTGCACAGATTGCCGCCAGCTTTACTGGGAGGTAATGCTTCTTAATCTGGTTCTTTGTTTTTCTGATTTCCTGGAATCTTTGATGTAGTACAAATAGAAGAATTATTAGCTAGTAGCTAAAATCACAAAATTAGGAAATACGGCTGATATTAGGCTAAGGGAATATCAAGTTTCAATATTGGATTTAGGCTAAGAATGTAGAATTTTCAGATTTTGTATGGCTGGAATTTTAAGGTTTGATTGCTGGAAATTTAGGCTTAGGATTTTAGGTTGAATATGGCTGGAATATAGGTTTGAAATGACTAGAATGTAGGATTAAGAGGGCTGGAATTTGGTTAGGGTTGCTGGAATTTAGTGAAGAACCCAAAGAATAGATAATAGGAAACTAGGAATCTCTCCTAGGGTATAAGAATCACCCTTGGAAGAAAACATCACATCTTTTAGTTGAAAAGTCAAGTTTGTAAAAAAAATCCAAATTGCTTCTTATTAATGAAAGGTTGAGTACATATATATAGACTTCTTAGAATCCTTATTCTAGTAGGAAAAGGATTTCTAATTTAAATCATATTATAATAAAAATTCTTTATTCTAGTAGGAAAAGGATTTGTAATTTAAATCCTATTATAGTAAAAAATAATAAAATTCTTTATTCTAGTAGGAAAAGGAATTTTATAAGTCCTATACAACTAGGATAACATATCTAAATAAGAATAACATAATACTTCTACTTCCTCTCTAATATTACAATATGGATTTTAGCCTTGATCTTTGATGTCAACTCAATTCCTAATCCTCATATCACCAAATTAAAGGTTGTGATTGATTAATCTTTTCTCTTTTATTTCTTTTGCATCAATCTCCCTGACTTGTCTGAAGTCGTCCTCGACATAGAATGTGATAAAGACTGATCATATAAATTTGGATTCAACTTCTGACATTCAAACTCTAATATCCAAGTGTTGTCAAAAATCGGTCTTCCTTTCCACTTGGCAAGAAATTGTAGAAATCCTCCATCTTTGGTAGCTAGAATTTGTTCATTTATAACATCTTCTATCTCCTCTTTAAGTTGGGGAATGGTTGGAATTCTTACAGCTATAAGAGAGGATTGCTCATCACCTTGTCCATGATAAATAGTTAAGTTTGCAACATTAAAGATAGGATTTATTGTTATGTCACTTGGTAATTCCAGAACATAAGCATTAGCACTTATCTTCTTGATGATCTTATGAGGTCCAACATTTTGTAAATGGAGTTTCTTATACTTCGCTTTTGGAAAATGCTCTGGACGAATCCTAACCATCACTATATCCCCTTCATTGAATTCTACCAATCAATGATGCTAATCAACATGTTCTTTATAGGACAAGTTATTGGTTGTTATCGTTTGTCGTATCTCATAAAAAATGTCCCTCATGTGTTATGCAAAACCTTCAGCTTCAACACTAACTTTTGTTGTTTGTAGTAAAGGAATCAGATCAATAGGCTTCGTTGGTTGTCAACAACGTACCCAGTGCACAAGGCTCCCTACTTTGTGGAGGTCTAAAGAGGGTCATTGATGTACGCAGCCTTACCTTTGCTTTTTTACAAAGAGGTTGTGTCCGTGATTCGAACCTATGACCTTTTGGTCATAGAGAAGTAATTTTTACCAGTTGTTCTAAGGCTCTCCCTTAAAATTTAAACGCCAACGTACCCAGTATACAAGGCTTTCCACTTTGTGGCAGTCTGAGGAAAGTTATAATGTACACAGCCTTTCCTTTATATTTTTACAGAAGAGTTCCATGGTTGAACTCCTGAAACTATCTCCAAAGGGCTGGTTGAACTCCTGAAACTATCTCAAAAGGGCTCTTAATAGTAAACCTATTTGTAGAGCTGTTGTATGCAAATTTTGCCATAGGACGAATTAGGTCCCAAATTTTCACATTAGTCCCCTAAGCTTTTATTCACCACCTCTGTTTATCCATCGATTTGGGAATGGAAAGAACATGAAAATTGAAGCTTAGTGTTTAGTGTTTTCCATAGATTTCGTCAAAAATAACTCATAAATTTTGCGTTACGATCAGAGGTGATGGTTGAAGGTAATCCATATAGACGTACAACTTCTTTGAAAAATAGTTTAGTAGTATGGACAACATCATAAATCTTGACCAATATATTTACAAATGGATTCATAACTAAACCACATGATTTCTCTACAACATAGGCATCAAGATCATACATATTGCTGCTTCTTGTAATCAAATGCATTAACTTGTCATCATTGCTGCATTTTGACTTTGCAAGTGAACTCACATCTTCTCCTTCATCAGCCACTACAATACAACCTTTACCAACAACACCAAGGACATCATTAAGTTTTGAATTATCAAGCTTTGAAATTCTATGTAGTTGCTGGTTAATCTTTTCAGCCTCTTGTTCTGTTATATTAGATTACTGTCTGATTCTTTCAGCCTGCTTCCTTGTTGTTTCAGCCTGTTGTCCTTGTGTTATGATTTGTTGTTCAGGGGTTTCAGCTTGTTGTTGAGGTGTTTCAACCTCTAGTTCAGGCATTTCAGCTTCTTGTTTAAGTGTTTGAATTTGTTGTTCAGTTGTTTCAGCTTTAGGGTTTGACAAAGAATGTACTTGGTTCTGTTTTTCTTCACCTTTAACGCTTTGATCATCTCCTACTATCAAACTCTCCATGTTCTGAAGTACTTGAACATTATCTACATGTAGGCTTGAAGATTCTAGTTGATCAGTTGGAAGAGACATGTCATTAATTTTGCCACCCATAATTCAGAGGTAGTGACTGTTAAATTTGAAGAATTAAAATCAGTACATGATTTTCAGCAAAGATTTTCCCTAGTTTGTGCTATTGATCAATACCAATCCCTTCATCTTGCTTATTATCATGTTCTCCATGTTTAGCATCAAGTATAGGTTGATTATTCCTTGTTGGAGTTTTGAGTTTTAGGGAATGTGTGTCAAGGAGGATCATCGATGCTCAATTGTTTTGCAATATTCAAAACTATTTCATCTTGCTCTAAGTTGCTAAATATTCTTCTATATGTCCTTCCACTACGAGTTGCCATTGTGAACCAAAGCTTTGGTTCCAAATTGATGTAGGACAAATAGAAGAATTATTAACTAGTAGCTAAAATCACAAAATTAGGAAATATAGCTGATAGTAGGCTGCGGGAATATCGAGTTTCAAGATTGGATTTAGGCTAAAAATGTAGAATTTTGAGATTTTGTATGGCTGGAACTTTAAGGTTTGATTGCTGGAAATTTAGGTTTAGGATTTCAGGTTTAATATGGCTGGAATATAGGTTTGAGATGACTAGAATGTAGGTTTAAGAGGGCTGGAATTTGGGTTAGGGTTGCTCGAATTTAGTGAAGAACCCAAAGAATGGATAATAGGAAATTAGGAATCACTCCTAGGGTATAAGAATCGCTCTTAGACGAAAACTGTTAGACCTTGTTTCCGAAGCCCAACATCGGACATGGGATCATGAAGCTAGAGCGTGGAGGACTTAGAAATAAGCAAAACATTTTGGAGTATGGGGAGGAGAATGGGGGGTGAGCTTGAAACTCGTGGGTAGCAGTTTATAACGGAAAAATAAGCTAAACTTTTTGGAAATGTTCATTTGTCAGTCCAAAGTTCTCATTGAATTCATAAACGTATCGTTCTCAAATTCTTAAACAAAATTCACAAACTATAAATCATGTATGTATCAAACTTGTTAACATGTCATAATCACATAAGCACATCAGAATGGTTTGGGTTGATCTATGAACATGACGAACTACACAAATCCACATAATAGTCCTGTGTAATCGTAAACTTAACGTACTATCGCAATCCCACATAGTGGTTATGCATAGACGTAATCATAAGGGAGTCCATGAAGGAGCTCCGAGCCACTAGCGGGCAAAGGCTTGGTCAACGTGCACATTACATTCTTGAATGGAATTCACCAAACTCACATAACATGTAATTCATGAATCGAAAACAGTTTGCGCAAATGGCACATTTTAGAAACTTGTTTTTCATGAACATGAGATATTTCGAACACCACTTCCGAAAACCTGATTTCATAAACTTTTCAAAGCCTTTTTATAAATCATCAACACAATTCATATAGCAAACAGATAACAATTTCTCAATTCATTCAAGAAGCAATAAATGCAACACTTATGATGCAATTGAAACCATTAAACTTTCTTGAATCAAAGAAATCATTTAGTGGCTTATTTACTCTATTATAAACATGTACTCACCTTGAATTCCTTACTTAAGAAATTGGTTTAAGGATGTCTTTCCGCTTACCTCTCTTGATCCCCTTCTTGAATTTCTTTAACAATAACAAACTCTAAATTCAATAGGAATTCTAATTTGAGAACCCTAAGAAAATAAATTCTAATGATCTTAGAGTACTGAAACCCATGCATTTCGTAAGCTTTATGAACCAAAACCTTTTCATAAATCCAAACCTTCGAGTCTATTTTTCCACGATCATTCTTATCAAGTAAATGACGAAATTTAATAACACTTTTTTTTAGAAAAGTGTTTCCTATTGTCTTAAGTTTCTAATGACATCAAGATCATTCAATTTGGTTCATAAATCTAGAAGTTATACCCCAAACAGTTTTGGTCTGTTCTTATTCTAAAACAACATTCTGTGCTCAACTTCCATCCAAAACTTAAGATCCTTAAGAGACTGAATTTAGACTCGATTCCTTCATATAATTTGTAGTCCTATGTCTCTAGTTTACACCAAATCAAAAATCAGTCCATTTAGACATCTACAGAAAAAAGTTATACCCAAAATACTAAAGCATGTTTGTGCAGGAAAAATTAAGTTTGCCGCGGCGAACTTGTCCAGAAACCTACCCCGAGGACATGTTTTGCTACTTTTTCCAGTTTTTAACTTCCCACCTTTAACATGTAACCCATCTTAAACCTAACCCATCTTTTCTACTTCATTTTTCAACTTCATTTCGACCCAATGTCATTCACAAACCCATTCATGATCTATCTTTGATCATTAACCCAAAAGTGTAAAACATTAACTCATACCATTCATCAACAACTTTCTACACATATTCAACCTTGTTTTCACTTCTAACTAACCCTAACTAAGCTTCATCCTACAATCAAGAAGGGTTAATGCTTATACTTACTTGATTCGCTTCAATGTCTTCAAACCCTTCAAGAATCTCCAAAACCCTAGCTTTTCTCTTCTTTTTCTCCTTTCTCTTCTTCTCTTTGTTCACTCTCTTCTTCTTTTCTCTCATTCACGTGTTTGCTTCTTCAAATGCAAGACTACAATTTTCCTTTTCCCATTCTACCCTTCCTTTAATGCCTTATAACTTTTAGACTTAAGTGATCTTCCAAGAATGCCCCTTATGCATTCTTATACTATACTCTAACTTAATCTTAATTTCTCCATTTAATACTTCTAATTCCATCAATCCAAGAAATAAATCCTCCAATCATTGGCATGCTAATTACTCCAAAATTAATCTATCAAACCTTATAATAAATTAAAAAAAAATTCGGGGACTAACAAAAACATCACAACTTCTAGAAAAAATTCCAGATTGCTTCTTATTATTAAAAAGCTGAGTACATAAATACAAACGTTTTAGAATCCATATTCTAGTAGGAAAAGGATTTCTAATTTAAATCCTATTATTATAAAAATTCTATAAGTCTTATACAACTAGGATAACATATTCAAATAAGAATTAACATAACACTTCTACTTCCTATTTAATTAGGAACTCTAATAAAATACGGATTTCAACCTTTATCTTTGACGTGAACTCAATTCCCAATTCTCAATCCACCAAATTAAAGCTTGTGATTGATTAATCTTTCCTCTTTTATTTTTTTTATAGACTTTAAGTTCTTTTGCATCAATCTTTATATGAGTTAATATTAGAAGTTGTGTATTTGAAACTGATGTGAGAGGTAGTTTGTTACGTTCCCAACTTATGGATCGTGTCATAAGGCGATTCACACAAAAATGGAAATCAAGCAAATAATCTTTGTTCTTGCCTTTACTCTAATTCTTGCGTCGACCTATTTTGATAAGTAATTCGGCTCATCAAAGGGAACCCGAAACCTCTGAATTCATTAGAGAGAACTCAAATATCAATTGTGATAATTTTTCTTGTTACTTTCTATTCCTCCGTAAAGCCATAAATAGGCAACGTTTTACAAGCAATAGAAGTCCTATCATAGTAAGTTTCTAGAATAAGTAATGCCTATCTCGCTGTATCAATTGCCAAATCACAACTGATCTTTTATTGAAATAAAATCTAACTAGATAACTTCTAAATCGCCAAGGCCTTTTATTGAAATAAAATCTAACTAAATAACTTCCAAATCAGCAAGGCTTCAACACTCCTGCTTGTAGGACTGACCAATGAACGCGTCCATAACATTACCCCTGTCCTGCTGAAACAACTTGTCCTCAAGCTGAAATGAAGGATAAGCTTGAACAAAGCTCTCAAAGGACTCCCACGTTGCATCATCGGTAGAAAGGCCTTCCCATTCTACCAACAATTCCTTTGTACCGCGGTTAAGGCAAGCTCGCACAATAGCCTTGGGAACAGCTGTCACTTTCCCAGCGTCAAGGGGAGGTAAAGCCGTCTAAGTGGGGAATTCTGAGCCATGAAATGCCTTCAAAAGAGAGACATGGAAGACGTGTATTTTGCTATCTGGAGGAAGTTCCAGCTCATAAGCAACCAAGCCGACACGTCGCAAAACCGAAAAGGGCCTAAAAAATTTGGGTTACAGCTTGTTATAAACAACCAATCTAGCTGTTTTCCGCCGATAGGGATGCAGCTTCAACCACACGCGATCACTAACCATAAACTCAACATCGCGATGGCCTTTATCATACCCGTGCTTCGTTCTGCATTGTGCTTGTGCAAGGCGCTGACGAATCATTTCCAATAATTGATCTCGCTCAACAAGAGCCACCTCTACGGCATGAACCTTGGTTGAGCCATGGGCATAAACTAAGAGGCGTGGGGGTTCTCGGCCATAAACCACATGGAATGGGGTAGTTTGCAAAGAAATATGAAAGGAGGTATTATAGCAATGTTCAGCCCAAGGAAGCCACTCGACCCATTTGCGAGGCGAATCACCCACCAAACAACGAAGATACATCTCAATGGTGCGGTTAACCACCTCAGTTTGTCCATCCGATTGTGGATGAAAAGCGGAGGAGAACTGAAGTTTTGTGCCATGTAAACGAAACAACTCCTTCCAAAAGTTACTAGTGAAAATGACATCGCGGTCACTAGTGATGGATTCCGGTAGTCCATGTAAGCGAACAACATTTTCAAAGAAAATGTGGGCCACACGCAGGGCTGTATATGGATGAGCTAGTGGAATAAAATGAGCATACTTGGAAAATATATCAACAACAACCAACAAGGCAATTTTTCCCCAAGATTTTGGGAGCCCATCAATAAAATCCATCGAAACATTAGCCCAAATCTATGTGGGCAATTGCAGAGGTTGTAGTAATCCAGCAGGACTAAGCAATTCAGATTTATTGCGCTAACAAACAGGACATTCTGTCACATACGTAGTATAGCAGCTTTCATACCCTTCCAGTAAAAATCCCCACGAATGCAACGAGTAGTTTTTTTAATTCCCTCATGTGCACTATCATGATAGGAAGATAGAATCGTAGCAACAAAAGAACAGTTGGCTGGAATAAATATTCTATTTTTAAACATCAATAATCCGTCCATAATTGACCAAGTCGAGGGCAATGCTCCATTTTCCAATCCTGTATAGCCTGCACTTTACTCAAATCAACGCCTACACTAGCATTTGTAATAATATGGCCCAAATAAGCCACCTGCATTGATGCAAAATTGCATTTGGAGCGCTTTAAGTACAGCTTGTGAGCCCGCAGCAAAGTGAACACTTTGCTCATGTGTGTCAAATGTTCCTCCCATGATTTACTGTACACCAATATGTTGTCAAAAAATACCAATACAAATTGACGTAAAAAATCTCGGAATACCTCATTCATCAGTGCTTGGAAGGTGGATGGTGTGTTCGTCAACCCAAAAGGCATTACAAGAAACTCGAAATGCCCATGGTGAGTGCGAAATGCAGTTTTCTCAATGTTTTCAGGAGCCATGCGAACCTGATGATACCCAGAATGCAAATCCAGCTTGGTGAAAAATTTAGCCCCATATAATTCGTCAAGTAGCTCATCCACCACTAGAATGGGAAATTTGTCATGAACTGTCTTCGCATTTAACTCGCGAAAATCAATACACAAACATCATGTGCTATCTTGTTTTGGTACTAACAAGACAGGAGAAGAGAAGGGAAAGCGACTAGGCCGTATAAATCCTTGCTGTAGTAGGTTGTCACACTGAGTCTCGATCTCATCGTTTTGCCGGTGTGGATACCTATAGGGTCGTACCACGATAGGAGCTGTACCTGGAAGTAGGCAGATTCTGTGATCACAATGGCGTATAGGGGGTAGACCTTCAGGTTCACAAAATACATCATTAAAAGCCAACAAGATCTCATCCAGTTGCTGTGTTGTGGCCAACGTGTTCACCATGAAGTGGGCTTAACATTCTCTGTGACAGGGCAATCCCTACAATAAAATTGAAGCTCCCCTCCAGTTGAAAGACATGGTTGATGCAACAAAATCTCATAAGATAAGACCCAAAATTTCTAGCCATTTAACTCCAAGCACCATATCAAAACCCCCAAAGGAATCACAAAAAATTCAGCACAAAAATTGTGTCTTGCTATGGAGAAAGGCACGCTACGACAGACTCCAACACTATTAACTTTTTTCCCATTTGCAATTGCCACAGATGCATTATGTAGGTAAGTAATATTCAGGTTGAGTCTTCTTGCTACAACTTGGCTATGGAAGTTATGAGTACTTCCTGCGTCAATCAAGCCAAGAACAAGTTGTTGATTCACGTGAGCTTGTACCTGCATGGTACTGCCGTTTCTCTGCCTCGAAATGGCATGAAGAGAAATTGCAGGTGTAGTGTCCGCAAGATCCTCTTGTTCTTCCTCCACAACCACATCTGCCAATTCTAACCAAAATAGCTTTTTACATTGGTGTGTGGCCGAATAAGGCTCATCACAATTAAAACATAGACCTTTAGCCCCCCGTTCAGCCATCTCAGCTCTCGATATTTTTTTGAGAAAAGGCGTCCCACTAGGGACCTGATGCGTCTCTTGGACTGGTGTATTGGCGGAATTTCGTGGCTACCATGCCCCTTTTCTAACGCTGCTCCCCTTCTGCAATTGTAACCTTTTCTCATAAGCCCTTGCTAAGTTCATAGCTGTAGATACATCAGGAGGCTTCATCAACTGGACATCCACGCGCAATATGTCTTCTAAACCTGCCATGAACAAATCAACATAAAGGTGTTTTGGGATTTTGTCGACTGATCTGGCCAATCTTTCCTGAAACTAACGTTGGTATTCCTCTACCATCCTTGTCTGCCGTAAAGTGACCAGCTCCCCAATTGGATTATTATTTTCTGGAGGTCCAAAACGCTGAAAGCATTGTTTTTGGAATTCTGACCAACTCAACATCCCCTTAGTTCTTTTCAATTGGTAATACCATAACTGTGCTTCGCCCAACAAATGGAATCCTGCAAGACCCACCTTCTCTGCTTCAGGAGTCCTTTGATTGTCAAAGAACTGTTCACACCTGTGTGCCCAAATCAATGGATCTGCTCTGCCGTCATAGGTGGGGAAATCCCCATGGTTGGTGCAGGAAGGTCCTGCGGCCCTGTTCTTTCTGTGGCAACCGTCGACTGCTCCTTCCGGGGAGAAGCTGAACTACTTGTTTCCCCTATCTTTTGAACTTGACGACCTCCAAATCCCAATGCTGCAAACTGCTCCTGCATAATCTGCGCTATCCTTAATTCCATTGTTGCAAATTTGGAGTCCACATAAACGCGTTCTTCTACAAAACGTGCCTCTATTCATGCCTCCTTATCATCGCCCATAGTGTTGGGCTCTAATACCAAATTGTTACGTTCCCGACTCATGGATCGTGTCGCAGGGCGATTCACACAAAAATCGAAATCAAGCAAATAATCTTTGTTTTTTCCCTTACTCGAATTCTTGCGTCAACCTATTTTGATAAGTAATTCGGCTTGTCAAAGGGAACCTGGAACCTCTGAATTCATTAGAGAGAACTCAAATCTCAATTGTGATAATTTTTCTTATTACTTTCTATTCCTCCGTAAAGCCATAAATAGGCAACGTTTTACAAGCAATAGAAGTCCTATCATAGTAAGTTTCTAGAATAAGTAATGCCTATCTCGCTGTATCAATTGCCAAATCACAACTGATCTTTTATTGAAATAAAATCTAACTAGATAACTTCTAAATCGGCAAGGCCTTTTATTGAAATAAAATCTAACTAAACAACTTCCAAAGCAGCAAGGCTTCAACGCTCCTTCCACTTGTAGGACTGACCAACGAACGCGTCCATAACATAGTTAATCTAGTGGTGTAAGTAGTTCAGCCTTTTTTGTTTAAATGAATGGAACCAATATGATGTACTGGTTTAATAATCTCCATTATACTCTGTAGCAGCATTTTTCTGTATTCTCTGGGGAGTATATTATAGGATTGTCTTATTTTACTTGTGCAAAAATGAGACTGCCAACTCAAATCATTTTTTGTTGTTGTTTGTGCATTCCATGGTTCGACAAATGAATAGCCTAATACCTGATCAATTGTAAACACTTTACTGGTTTTCCACAAAATATTTGTAAAAGGTTTGATTGGGTTAGACAGCTGAATGGAAACATATGACAACTAGAAGGGCTGACATAAGCTATTATTTGTCTGTAACTTCTTTTGGAGTTGACTGAAGGCCTTAATTTTTTAGTAGTGCAGACTAAAGTTGAAAGAAATTAAAGATCTTTTAGATAGGATTATGCAATAAGGAGTACTACAAACTATTTTATTATAATTTTGTTAATTTTAACTTGAATCATGGGTTTCTATTTTAGCAGAGTAAAAGAAAAAAATTTAAAATGTATTCTGACGGGATTCCAATTCTTAGCGTAAATCAGAAAATTTGAGAACATATTTTTTAATTGTTTAAATTTTGGTTTTACATTTTCTTATAATTTTTTCAAAAAAAACCTATCTCATTTACTACAGGTCAACAACCTCTAGTTGAAAACTTAAAACGTTTTTCTTCATTTTAACTGGCTCTGTGATGTTCATTGTCTAGATAAATGAATCATATTGCATGTTGGTCTTAAGAGCACTCTGTTTGACTAGTAATAGATTATGTATAGAAAGGTAATTCATGATGTTTCAATTTGTGAATGATGCCAAGAATGCGTAACTAAGACAGTCCTTGTGAAAAAGAGCTTAGGATTTTAGTTGAATTAACGTGCTCGTCAATATTACAGGGAACCCAATACCACAATGCAGTTCAGAAGTTCATTGACATCTGTAAGTTGAGTGATTGACTATTGCACATCAACTTTCAATTTCTACTGGGCGTAAATGTGATTTATGGACGAGATGTAAAGGCGTTTCTTTTTTTGGCTTTATTGAGTTAGGGAAATCATGTAAATCTTGAGGATATTGGAAGCTTCAAATTGTATCTCCTTTAACATTGAGAACTTCTTAAGTAAGATGAATAAATATTTATTTCGCCTAAATATTTACGTTAATATTGGTGGTTGTCTAAAATTTTGGATGGGAACGACTTCGTTTCCCTGATCACAGCGTTAATGCTGTATTACGTTCCTTGTTTCGCTTGTGTAGTGAAGTGAAGGATAATCTGTCAGAGGTCATATAATAATAAAACGAAGGATTTCAAAAAGAATCATGTAACATTAATCAGCGTGTCACTCCCACCATGATAACTTTGTCTTATCTTTCACATTTAACTTTAATTTGGACCACATGTTTTAAAATTTGAGTTACATGCATCCAAAGCAAAGATTTCCAAATATTCTGTAATCTGTTCCTCCTCGCAATTTATAATATAATAGGTCTTAAAATGTTGCTTGGAAAAGCATCAGGTAAAAAATCTTGCTTGGTAAATTAGTGACTACCTATAAATTCTTTTTACAAAAAACAGAACATCATGAATAATCGTCAAGTTCATTACAATAAAAAAGTAGGGGTGATTTTTACAATCCACTATGAACTCTGATCTGATCAGTTAATCAATTTTGAATGTCTCTCTTTGCATGACTAATTTAGTATTTCAATGGGGATGATCTAAAGAGGATTCACTCTTCTATCCAATATCTTTAGGTATTGTTAAGTGATTTATCTATGCTTAAGAGGTTGTTCAGTCCAATCTAACCCTCAAACACCTCAACAAGGAATTCGGAAACCATGCAAACCCAGATGAATCCGCCGAGTCTTTGCGGAGTTTAATTTCATCCTGCATTTCACATGCGCAGAGGATCAGCTCCCATGCAAACCAATAAGCTTCCTTTTTTCTAATACTAAAATGAATCAGCCTTTTTAGCTCTCTCATCCGCCTCATTCTCAAAATCCATTAAAATCTCCCTGTATTGTCATAAAGCGAACATTCTCTTTCCAATTTTTTGCACCGACTCACCAAATTCGCACACTCCTCCACCAATCTCTGATTCTCCTCCGCAAATTTTTTTACTGCCAATGCATTTATACTAGCCTCCGCCTATAGAACACAAACACGTATGCATAAATCAGACACCAAACAAACAAAAGCAAACACCTTCAAGATAACACAACGAAAAGAAACATAAAAGTACGGACCTTGACTCGGCCGATGAGTTGGTCCTTTGGGCGAGACTTCTCGAAAAGAAGAGTGCACTGATCGTGGAGCCGGGGTGGAGCGTCCTCAAAAACACGAAGCTTTAAGTGGAGAGTTTGTGATGACTTATATACACCGATGAAGGGTATAGTACTCAATGCTCTTGAAATAACTACACATTACAATGCATATCTTCACGTTTTGTTTGTTTTCATATATGATGGTAGTTATATGGAGGCTATAAAAACAAAACGTGAAGATATGCATTGTAATGTGTATGTTTTAAGTTGCTTGACAGAGTAGAAACGAAGATATTTTTGCAGTAAATTGGTAACGAAAAGTTCTTTAACCGGTAGAATCATAACACGAATCCAAGTAAGTGATTCTTTGTTTTATATGCATATGAACGTATCCTATTTGAAGTGATCTTTGTGATTGTGTTTTAGATGGATGTTCATTTATGAGGAATAGATCATTTCCCTACTATGATAAATTGTGGGTGCTGGTAACAAGCTATTCCTTGCTATTTTGCAGTATTACATGCAGAGATTCTTGACATGCACAGTGAACCTAATGAAACAGGAGAACCTTTTTGCTTCACAGGGAGGTCCTATCATCTTGGCTCAGGTAAGCATAACTAGATGTCGGCTCCTTTTTATTTTTCATCTTCATCAGATTACTGCAGATGTTATGACCGGTGAAATGATTAACATTGACATTTTCTCTTTGTTTTTGGGCTACAAAGAGGTTATGGCTCTGAATTTTGTCTTTTTGACATTTCCCTATCAGCAAACATTCACCCTAAAGTCACATCTTTATATTGACAAGACAATGGCAGCTTTCTTACCAGGGTTTATTCTCTTATTTTGCTCCGAGTTTATCTTTTGTGGAAATGAGCGCTAATGAAAAATTCAACCGTTCAGATCGCCAAAGTTTGTGGACGAATAGAAAATATTATTGTAATGAAAGTAGATAATGTTCCTGGGATTTAATTCCATTCACATGATTAAATCTAAGTTCATCCCGCGAAACATCGATGAAAGAAGAAACCTTTTTCACCTCCTCCATGTTTATCATAATTTACGATCCTATACACAGTTAAGAAGCAACCACATTTAGTTGTTCTTCTTTGCTACAAATGAATGAGAAGTCAAAGCACATATTTCTTTAAATTGCAGGTTGAAAATGAATATGGATTCTTTGAGAATGCATACGGAGCTGGAGGAAAGCGATATGCCATGTGGGCAGCTCAAATGGCTGTTTCTCAAAATATAGGTGTTCCTTGGATAATGTGTCAGCAATACGATGCTCCTCCTACTGTTGTATGTTCAACACTTCCCTACATAATTCATGAAAA
>JAOSBM010000006.1:15213317-15229062 GCA_027568955.1 Erythroxylum tenue
TCCTTCATGCTATGTCATATATCATGGACTTCATTAATTTGCTTATAGATCAAATCTATCAATTCAGGAATAGTGAACATCAAATTAATGAAATATGCCTTTCTTTATTTATTCATAAAGACTGTACATAGCTTTGTACAAAATGCACTGAAAGCGATTGTCTTTTGGGCACTACTCTAACATCCATACAGTACTGTACAAGTCGAGTTACAGGAGTACAAGTCGACTTGTACCTGGATAAGTTGACTTACAGGAGAAAACAAGTCGACTTATAGTACTGTGCAAGCAGAAGTCGAGTTACATAAAGTGGACAAGTCGACTTACACTTACAAAGTCCAGGACAAAGAACCTGATATGGTGAAGCTTATGGAGAAAATAAAGATGAATCTGGATTCCGAGTTTGAGTTGAGGGATGAGACATTATGGTTGAGACAAAGGCTATGTGTACCTAATGTGGATGATCTGAGGAAGGAGATTCTCGAGGAAGCTCACATAGCTACCTATGCTATGCATCCTGGTACAATCAAGATGCATAACACACTGAAGCCACATTTCTATTAGCCCGGAATGAAGAAGTAAGTGGCAGAGTATGTATCTAGATGTATGACTTGCCAACAGGTTAAAGTTGAGTACCAAGCTCTAGTAGGTAACCTACATTCGTTGCCCATTCCAAAATGGAAATGGGAATGAATCATTATAGACTTCATCATAGGATAGCCTAACACTCCGAGGCAGCATGATGCTATATGTGTTATAGTGGATCGGTTGACTAAATCGTCCCACTTCTTACCATTGAGAGAGAATAACTCACTTGATCAGTTGGCCCAGAAATATGTGAATGAGGTGGTGATACTGCATGGGGTTCCAGTGTCTATAGTATTGGACATGGATCCCAGATTTACTTCGAGGTTTTAGAGTAGTTTGTAACAGTCTGCTATGGGGACTAAGTTGAACTGCAGTATAATGTTTCATCCTCAGATAGATGGGCAGAGTAAGAGGAAAATCAAGACTGTTGAGGATATGCTCGGGGCTTGTGTATTAGAGTTTAGAGGAGCTTGGAATCAATATATGGCATTGATAGAGTTTGCCTACATCAGCCATTACCATAGTAGTATCGGAATGGCACCGTATGAGGCACTATATGGTAGAAAATTTCAGTCACCATTATATTGGCATGGACAGGGCTTGAGAATGATTGAAGGCCCAAAGTTGATACATGATATAGTGGATAAAGTGAAGTTGATCTGAAGCTGAATCAAAGCGGCTCAGGATAAACAGAAGAGTTATGTGGATCAACACTGACGGGATATGGAGTACAACGTGGGGGACAAAGTATTCCTAAGAGTGTCACTTTGGAGGGGAGTTTTGAGATTCAGTAAAAAGGGCAAGTTGAGCTCTATGTACATTTGTCCCTATGAGATCATCGAAAGGGTAGGACCTTTGGCCTATAAGTTGGCTTTATTGAATGAGATGTCTCAATTGCATAATGTGTTTCATGTGAGTATGCTTCGAAGATACCTGACACATGTGATACCGGCTCAGGAGATTGAGGTTGCCAATAACTTAAGCTATGTTGAGGAGTCGATCAAGATTGTGGGATCGCAGATCAAGCAGTTAAGGAACAGGCTCATTCCATTGGTAAAAGTCCTTCGGAGGAACCACTCAACTGAAAAAGCAACATGGGAGACAGAGGAGCATATGAGGAGACAATATCCCCACCTATTTAAACAAACAGGTAAGAATTTCGAGGACAAAATTTCTTTTAAGGAGGGGAGAGTTGTAACATCCCATCACCAGTGGGAGGCTAGAATAGTAAATATGAGTGATTAATGAGAGCTTAGAAATGCATTTTTCCATGCTCATGCATAATATGTCATATATATACACGTGAATAGTGAAAGTTTTGCACATGAAAATAATTGTACATGGATTTATGAATGATTCCAAGTATAATTGAATCGAATTGGGATTTTTAGAAATTTAGTGAATTTTGAATTTATCTATGTTGAAAATATTATTGGTTAGTAGGATTGTGAGAATTGTGAATTTCGGTGAATCTAGGAATAAATTTCGGAGAAAAATTATAGAAAATAGGGGAAAAGAAATCAAAAGAAGATTTGGAGATAGTTGGATTGTAAAGATAGAATTAATGGAGTTAGTTTCAAAAGAAACTTAGTTAGAGTTGGACCTTAGGAAAAGTGACAAGTGTAAAGTTGCCTTTATTATTTGTCAGAAGTAAGTTTGAGTTATCCGAGAGTTAAAAAGGGGTTTGTTCTTTTCCTATGTTCTTTCCTTGTTATCATCTTCTCCGATTTCCTTCCCATACACAGAGTTTGCCATCAAAACTCCTTATAAGAGTTAACTTTGATTTTTTTTATATCCCTCTTGACTTCCTCCACTGCTAAGTGTTTGTTCAACCTTAAGAAAAAAAATAGAAGTTAGTTAGTGTTCACAGTGGTTTATGTAATTTTGTACGGAGTTAAGGCTTGAAGATAGTTGAAGCTTTTGGATTCTTCAACAAGTAAGTAGTGAATAAAATTGTTAGAGCTGAGATTTTTGAAATAAAATTGATGAATTTATTGTCAGTGCATGATCATGGCATTTACGTATATTTATATTCTTGAACACTGTGTTAAGGGGATGAAAATTTTGGATATGGTGTTATTTGGTTTTTGATGGATTGCTAGTGATAAGATGTTGTGAAAATGGTTCTTAGAGTTGAAGTAGCAATGAAATGATGTATAGGATTAGTGTAGAGAATTTGATAAGGAAAGGCGATATGCTCTATTTCTTTACTATGCATGTATGAATATATAGGTGTTTATACGTAAGTTGATGAAAACTTAGAGATATTCAAGAAAAAGGTTTTTGAGTTGAGGAGTATAGATAGTATTGTCTGTGAAGACATATCGTCTGTGATGAAGTATCGTTTTAGGTTGACTTCTTCTTTGTCTTAAGTTGACCATCTGTATCGTTTTAGGTTAACTTATGCTTCGTCTTAAGTTAACCATCTGTATCATCTTAGGTTGACTTCTGCTTCGTCTTAAGTTGACCATCTGTATCGTCTTAGGTTGACTTCTGCTTCGTTTTAAGTTGACCATCTGTCTCTTCTTAGGTTGACTTTTGCTTTGTTTTAAGTTGACCATCTGTATCGTCTTAGGTTGACTTCTGCTTCGTCTTAAGTTGACCATTTGAATTGTTTTAGGTTGACTTCTGCTTTGTCTTAAGTTGACCATCTGTATCGTCTTAGGTTGACTTCTGCTTCATCTTAAGTTGACCATCTGTATCATCTTAGGTTGACTTCTGCTTCGTCTTAAATTGACCATTTGTATCGGCTTAGATTTCGTTTTTTGCTTCGTCTACTTCTGCTTTGTCTACTTTCTGTTTCGTCTACTTTCTACTTCGTCTGCTTCTGCTTTGTATGCTTTCTGTTTCATCTACTTTCTACTTCATCTGATTTTTGCTTCATCTTCTTTTTGCTTCATCTGCTTTCTGCTTTGTTTGCTTTTTGCTTCGTCTACTTTTTGCTTCGTCTACTTTTTGCTTCGTCTGCTTCTGCTTCGTCTGCTTTATGCTTCGTCTACTTTCTGTTTCATCTTCTTTTTACTTCATCTGCTTTCTGCTTCGTCTGCTTTCTGCTTCGTCTGCTTTCTACTTCGTCTTATGTGGACAGAACCTTGTTTGGTTCTTTCAGCCATAGCTTTGTCATTCGACCTCTAAATGACCTGATTTTTGAAGCATTGGATTCATAATGCATTTCTCTCTCTCCATAGAAATTATAGCTAGTTTTGATAAAAAAAGATTAATCTAATCAAGGTAAGGGTATCGGTTAGAGGAGCATGAACTGGATATTTTATTGAACATGTTTCGATTTTTTGATGATATCTTGATCTGTAAGATTTCAAATGAGATGATTTTTTATTTGTAGTAAACTAGAGATATAGGCCTACAAGTTGTCTCAAGAAGTCGAATGTTGATTCTTCCTCTAAGATATTGAATTTCTGGATGGAAGTTAAACATAGCACATTGTTGCTGAATGTGAACAACCGGATAATTTTTTAGGTATATCTTCAAAATTACTAAACCAAATTAGGCGATTTTGGTGTCAATAGTAACATAAGATATAGAAGAACACTTTTCTAGAGGAGGGTATGACCAAATTATATTAATTGCACTCCCTGAATTAACATGAATAGTAGACCTGAGAGAGTGTCTTGGAAAAAAAATATGAAGTGCTTCTATGAGATTAAAAGTGTGATGAAATTGATGGATTGATAACCGGGATTATCATGAACATGCGTTGTACATTATTCATTTCATACATGTGCATTATTGAGCAATTATAATTGTGCATATTGTGATAAATATGTATGTAATTTAATATAGAGGATCGAATTTAGTAACATCCTCTAGACGTTGCCGGGACTTCGAGGCAATAGCTTCGTGAGCAACTAGTGGGTAACCTAAATGGTTTCTCTCAATTATTGTTTTCTTAAATTGTGATTTGAATAATAAATAAATGTGTTTGATTGTTGATTTTTGGGTAAAAGGTCCGATGATTGTGAAATGTGGAATGTATATTGAAGTGCTGCTTGAATGTGAATATGAAGACCTATGTGCTTTATAATGTGATTGACTGTGGTATTTGCATTCCATTCATGAATGCACAATCAGATAATGGAAGTTGTGACCAAAGTAGGCACTGATCAGAGCTTAAAGCTCAACGTGTGAAAAAGAGCCTCGAGCTCAGATAGTAATGGCTCTCTCTATATATAATGAGCCCTGTATCCTCATTGGATAAGGTACAGTTATTAATGAGCCCGGTATCCAAACTAGATATGGGACAGTTCAGGCATTTGGTCACAACAACGTAAAAAATTTGGAAAGTGTCTCATGAGGATTCATATACATTTTTATCAAATATGTTTGATTGATTGAAATGCAAAATTTGCATATGATTAAGTGAAAATGTGATAGCTATGTAAAGTGCAATATGTGATTATATGTTATGTGAAATGATGTGTTGCATGAATTGAGTGAACTATTGATGATGATTACCTCATTGAGTTTGCAAAACTCACCAAAATTGCAATGATGTCTTTTCAAGACCGAGAGACGACTCTAGCTACTGAGAAGCTCTACCAGCCGTGTAGATTGTGATTGGCAAGAGAAGTCATGGCTCAAAGGTTGGTCAGCTGGGATTTTTAGACAGATTAGTTAGATTGTATATATTTTTCTCATTCATGTAGTACTTCTGTATTAGGTTTTGATGATGTACATATGGAAAATGTTGAAAGACACAATATAGACAATTGGGTTCTATGAAATGAAATGAGGAAAAAAGTTAGTTTTAAAATATTGTGATTTTTTATTGATGCTTTATAAGTGATTAATGATACGATTCCATATGAAGTGAATGTAGTGATCGACTGTAGCTCGTCCTTATCGTAGGATATGTATCAGAATGACCTCCGGGCGTTCTGGTGTATACCCTGCGGTAAGGGGGTGCTACATATTTTCTCTTCTTTCTCTCTTCTTCACCGAAACTCTCTTCTTTCTCTCTTCTATTTTTGTTCCTCTCTCTAAATTTATGTTTTTCCCTTCTTAAAATAATAAGACAACATTTCTTCTTCCATTTCTACCCTTAATGAGTCCAAAAAGTCCATTTTACCCTTCGTATAGGCTTAGGTTCTTTTAACCTTAAGTGTTTTACCAAAAAATACCCCTCAACATTCGTATAACCTTTACACTTTAATTCCATTAACCCATGCAATACAATCCTACTAACCTTGACATAATAATTAACTCCAAAATAATGAACCCAATAACCTCATAATTTATTTAATCATGCTTAACTTCAATGAAAATATTTTAGGGGCCAACAAAAGCCATGCCCATGGTCATCGCAAACCTGCCACGATAATGATAGAAGCGTGCAGGAAGGGCCACGATCATTGCTGGTCTTTCACGATCGTGATAGAAATGGGAATTAAGTGCCATGATCATGGCTTGTATGACAATAAATGCGAAAGGCCTTCCAAATTCAAGTTTTTAAGGGACTTTTTAAACTTTTTGGATCCGAAAAAACCCTAGGGTTGCCCAAAATAGAAAAGAGTATAAAAGTAAAAGAAAGGAATCCTAAAAGAGAGCTGCATTCTTTGCCTCTTTTGGAAAACTTTAAGAAGAAGAAAAAGATAGAGATAGAAAGGGAAGAGCAAAGAAGAAAACCTATCCTGTAGCTTCAACCTCCATCTTTCCAAGTTTATTTCTTCTTTCCATCTTTCATTTTCATTCATTTAAATGGACGAGCTTGAGATGGATTGTATGACAATGGATTTGGGATCACTTATAACGTTCTAACTTTTCTTAAGGGATTTTGACTTGATTTAAAGTTAATCTAGTTAGTTTTGTGTTAATCCAATTGGGTGTTGTGATTAATTATTGTAACTTTATGCTTTAGTAATAAATTGAGAGAGTGAACTGAATGCAAAGTGATTAAGTTAGATTAATGGCAGCTAAGCTATCCAATAGACCATATAATTAATCAAATCGGTTTTTATATGAAGAGAGATCTTGTGTGAGACCTAATAGTTTATTAGGATGTTTAAGAACTAACTAGGGTTAGGGCTATTTGTAATTGAGAGATTACATGTTGGGTGCTAATCCTAATTAGAGATTATTATTTAGGGCTTGTGATTATAACTTGAAAGAGAGTAATCCTTCTTTCGATAGTCTAGAACCAACACCTCATTAACACATAAATGACTAGATTAGCATTAATGATAGGAAAAATCCTCTCTCTTATAATTTAGTAATCCTTCTTGTGTAATTTTCCATTTTTAAGTTAGTGGTGATCAATTTGATTTAGTTTGTGTTAATTTTGCAATTCATTCTTCTATCAATCCATCTTCACGTGTTTACTTTTCTGTTTAGTTTTTATTTTCATTTTATTAATTGTTTAAAGCCTTAGATAACTTATGATTAGATTGGTTCACAACTCCTCGTGGGATCGACACATTTAATGCTACAAGTTTACGTTACGTATACTTACAGATATTGAGGGTTTTACACTAGATAAAACTTGCTCAACAATAAAGGAGCTCTCATAATCTTTTTATGAAAGTGAATTTACCATAAGTTTAAAAATATTATAATCTCCATTACCTAAATTGATATGTACAAACAAAAATCAAAAGTACTTCGAATAGGATTATAATGGGGCCTAAGGTTTAAGCTGGCTAACCAAGAAAAGGATATAATAGAAATAAAAATATTCACAATTAGTAGAGAACTTACAAATAAATTAGAAAAACATTAGTCCACACTCCATTAAGTCTTCACATTCTTTCAACCACCCCTTTTCCTTCATTCTTTTTAAGCAAAAGAGTCCATGCCAATCAATTTTCAACACTTTATTTTTTTCACATTTTTACTTTTTAACCTTTTTTGAATTACAAGCAAGCTCCCTTTTTTACATTGCCATTTTTATACATTTTTCCATTTTTTGTATACTTATTTCATTGCATCTCATTTTTTAAAACGTCAAAATAAAAGTAAAAAACTATACTAATTATGAATTAAAGAGTAAATACTTATTTTTCCTTTTAGGCTTAACATTATTTAGGAAAGATTACAAAAAAGAGCTTGACTTTTAAATTAGGCTAAAACAGGATGCACTAATATATTAATGTATAAAAGGGCTACAATTTGGCTTAAATTCAAATCCTAGGTGACTTTATCACTTGTAATGTTTGTATTTATCTTATATGTAATCTCAAAAGATGAAATTCAAGTTTTAACAACCCAAATAAACCCTCACAACTCAATCTATAGTGACAAAACCAACGAACATACAATGATTTAATACACAAATTGAAGCAAAAAAATTAACTCAAAGGGCAGTAAGTGAACAACCAACCTTGAGATAGTAAACCCATGACAATGGAAGTGGTTAGTGGAAGAACGAAAGAAGATTAGCAACGATGACTGCAGATGGAAGAACACGGAGGAGCAACGAAGAAAAAGGAAATGAAAAAGAATGATAGGGAGGGCTTCAGGTTTTTTATTTAATTAATGATAAAACAACATCGTTTTCCTTTAAATTTAGACAACAATACCAACATTGTCTGAATTTACCAATGGAATGATAGTTCTGTAGGTAAATTGCTGATGGAATGAATTTTTTTCTATTAGTAAACTTCATCACTAATTTTTACCGCGAATCATTGCCGCCTATTTTTACGATGGCTTTCACTATTCCGTTGTTAAATCTTGTTGACAAAGTTTAACAAATAAATTCCCTACTCCTTTACCGATGAATTTTTTTCCATAGCAAAATGCCATTTTTCCTGACAAGTTTATCGATGAAAATAAATTTTCGTCGTTAATTTACTGTGGAATTTTTTCTGTCGGTAAATTTTCATCATAAATTTGTCATTTTATTGTAGTGCATGCTATTAGGATGAACTTTTTTTTTTGCAGCAGATATGATGCTTAGTGTTTTGCATTGTCTATTGTAGCCTTGTTGAGTTGTAAGGATGAATTTCTTTCTTTTTTTAACCAATACAATTACTTTTAAAAATGATTTTATTTCATGGAACAAAACTTTTTTACACAGTATAAAACTAATGTATTTCATGTAATTTGGTATTTATTAGCAGAACTTCATGCATAGTAAAGTTAACCTTACATTTATTCATGGCTTAAGAAATGGTTAGAGAAAATAATATAACTTTTTAACTTTTATTATAAAATTTTTAATAAATATAATAATCTGTATGACTTCTTACCACAACTATATTCATTGTATTCATGTAAGTTATATATTTACAATTTAATTACTAAAATATTTTTAAAAATAAATTTAATATGTTATATTAAATTTAATCTTCGGCATGTTCTATTGCAAGTGACAGTGACAATACAGGCACTACAAGAAATTAATACAATCTATGATGTTTTATTAATAAAACGTCATGGATTGTAAAGACTTTTCGTGACATTTAAAAAATGTCATGAAAAGTTTGAATTTTTCACGACATTTTATGAAAGCATTGCGGATTTGTATCACTTTTTGAACATTTTATCAATAAAATGTCACGAAGATGTTTTGTTGAATAAAACGTCGCTATTGGCATACTTAAAACGTTTTGCCTCTAGGAGCAAAACGACGTCATTTGGTTTAAAACCAAACGACTTCGTTTTGGTTTTCTTAAAACCTCTACCCGAGTCACCTTCCCCCCACCCCCCACCAGTGCACTATTTCCTTCTCCATATCTGCTTCGTCGTTCTTCCTCCTCCAAATAGCTCCGTTGTTCGTCTTCTGCATGTCCTCCTTCGAGCTGCTGCGTCTCCGGCCATTGTGTTCATCTTCTCTGGCATATTTCGTCAAGGTATTTTCATCTTCTCTCTATCTTTTTAACGTATTTTGAGGGATTGTTCATTTCGGGAGTTGGGGAATGTCCGTGTGCTTTTACTTCCTTAAATGAGTTTTGTTTTGAAAATTTTTCCTTTACCATGTTAGGTTTATTACGCAACAAATATTTGTAATTTACAGATGCTGAAGACTATACTATTTTCAATTAGTCGAGAGCATAATCAAGTACAAAGAATCATTTACATATGTACACTCATACCCATTAAATAATTAAATTTAATTGAAAATTAATGGACATAGCCTTCAATCTCAAAAATCTGGCTTTTCATGTATGTGTTTATGTTATGCATGTGAGAGAGATGGGTGGTTCTGAAGAACGAAACTTTTAGTTGGGCTTGTGTGAAAAAAATGAAGTTGAATCAATATACTTTTTAATGTTGTGGTTAGAATGTTCCACTACAAGAAAAGTTGGAGAATAATCCTGGCCTATACTTTTTCCATATGTATGTATCCTCAATTCTAAGATTAAGTTTGTATATGGAATAAATCCTAGATTAGGGTATTGCTCATAAGATTGCTTGACCATTCATTGCTTTCAATAACTCCTACATTAGAGAGAGTAGGGAAAATATAGAGGAGACTTAACATCATATTTGTTCTATTAAGAGGGCTTATCTTACTCTAGTTGTCTAACCATGAAGAAGCAGACTTGCCATTCCATTCCCTATTCTACAAGTGATGTCTTTATAAAATGTTCCTTGAGGTTGAGTAGTTAGGCCATGAACTAAGAAATAGTAGAGATACATGTTGCCTCCCATAAACTCCTACATTTTAAGAAGTAAAAATGAATCCATTTGTTAGGATATGAAATCATAAAAAATGAATCAGCCTAGTTGTCCCTATTGCTATCCTCATTGGTATCAAAATCCTTACCCTCTCTAGGCATATGTAATGTTGGCCCCCAAATTCTTTTTCTTATTGATTAAGCATGATTTAAATTAATTATGAGATTTTGATAGATAAATTTTTGGAGTTAATTATTATGTCAAGGTTAGTGGGATTTATAGCATGGGTTAATGGAATTAAAGTGCTAAGGTAACAAGAATGTTCAAGGATATTTTTGGAAGATCACTTAAGGTTAAAAGAACATAAGCTTAAAAGGAAGGGTAAAATGGACTTTTTGGGCTCATTAAGGGTAGAATGGGAAAAATAAAAGTGGTCTTACCCTGAAGAAGGAAGAAAAGCGAAAATAGAGAAGGAAAAAGAGAAAATACGAAAACAAGAAGAGAAGAAGTGAGGTTTCGTTGGCTGAGAGGAAAGAAGAGACTTCTTGTTTCTTGATCTTTGAAGAAACGATTATTCAGTTAAGTTCTGTAACTAACTCACACTGATTATCTATCTGACGTGGTATCAGGTCTTTGTCTTATTTTTTCTTCTGCTTTGTCTTACTTTCTTTCGTCTCATTTTCGGCTTCGCTTCGTCTTAGTTTCTCCGCTTTGTCTTATTTTTGTCTCCACGCTTCATCTTAGTTTTGTCTTCGTGCTTCGTCTTAGTTTTGTCCTCGCGCTTCATCTTAGTTTTTTCTCCACGCTTCGTCTTAGTTTCTTCAGTCTTAGTTTTATCCTCGCTTCGTCTTAGTTTCCACTTCGTCTTAGTTTTGCTTCTCCACGCTTCATCTACTTTTGTTTCTCCACGCTTCATCTTACTTTTGTTTCCCCTATTATTATTTGGTCTTCATCAAAATTATTAATCGTAAAGTCATTCTGACTTAACAATCTCCCCCTTTTTGATTATAACAAATAATCATAGTCGTTAGAAAGAAAGTATTATTAATAAGATGATATACACTATAAGACTATATACATTTGAAAAATTGTAAGCACTATTTTCTTCTTCTCTTTCCTTTCTCTCCCTATCTTTGTCATTTCTTTCTCCTTTTCTCCTTTCTCCCCTTATTTGTTATTCATCAAAAAGATCATGACCTCAGATGTTTCATAACTTCATAAAACATTTCTCTCAATTCAGTGCGAAATGACTTGAGGTCTTGTCGAATATGCTCTACTTCCTTATGCAAGTCACCCACAGAAGCACGCAGATCATCAACCTTATCATCAATGTCTTCGACTAAGGGTTCATCATGCTTCTGTTGTACTACTTCAAGATCGATTGTAGTAGTATATGCATCTGAAGATATGACATCTGGTCCAGTAATTGTAAAGGTAGGAGGTTTGACAAATAAGTTCGGTTCCGGGGGATCAAGGTCATCAAGGCTGGGTAGTCATGGGACTAGTCTTCCAAATAGGTGTAGGAGATCTCCAATTGAAGACACAATACTCAAGGGTCTAATGTGCATAATTAGATGCACAAGAGTCTCTATGTTGTAGCTGAAATCTCCAATCCTAATGGATCTATACTGCCCTTCTGTAAGTCTTCCAACTACCTGAGAAGATTCTTCAGTGGTTCGACGAACACAATTGCTTCCTGATGCCTTCAAAATGTAGTGGGAACATAGGTTCCTTTATGCTGGGCTGCATAGCATGCCTCATCTATGTCTCTCACTTCAGTTTCGATCTGTTCTTTTGTAAGATCACTTATTATCCCTTTAGGGTACAGTTTCTTCTTCCCCTTTTCCTCATTGCGAACAAGTAAGGTCTTGGTTGAATGTCAGGTACAATCTTGATCATAGTTCTTTTTGTAACTAGTAAGATAGTGTACTTCTGCCTTGTCATCTGTGTGGGGTATGGTTTGGTTCTCTCATCCCGTAGAACACTATACAACCTTATCTCTCCATCATTCAACAGATACATTATACCACTATTTACCAAGCTTGGTTGAAATTGTACCTTAACTGACCTTTTTGGAGTTTCTTTAATGATTACAGAGCTGCTACTCCTGACAGGTTGAACTTCTTCAATAATCTTTATTCTCAAATTCTCTTTTCTCAAAGGTTGAGAGGTATTGACCTGTGCTAGACTGCGTTCAACTGACTTCTTCTTCTGAACAGCAGTAGGAGTGCTCTTCTTCTCACTGGTTTTGTGCTTTTTATTTTCTCCAACCAATCTAGGAGTCTGTTTTGATTGAGGTTGAGACTTTTTCTTCTCAAATTCTAACTTCCTCGTAATCTCAGTCTCTTTAGTCACTCTTGCTGAATCTTCCTTTAAAATTGAGACTAAAGACCTGGTTGCCTGAGGTGCTTTCTTCTCAAAGTCTCCACCATGAGTCAACTCTCTCCCTTTCTTTTCTTCTTGTTGATGCAGGGTTCGTACTCAAGGTGACCTTTTTGCTTGCTTTGGTTTCTACAAAAGGAGTGTTTCCCCCTTTCTCTTCAAGGTCACAAGAGTCTCTGGCTATTGCTCCTATCTGTCTTCTTTTTGAGAAATCGTCTTATTTTTCCTTACATCATCTGATGATTTCTTCAATCCTTCTGCGAACATTCTGTCAGTAGATTGAGATTTTTATCTTCTTGTGGGAGTTCCCTTTTTAGCACGCTCCCCCTCAGTCCTTGCTATCATCTTAAAATCTGTTTCTTCTTTTTCTAGATTCTTTAAGCCCATTCTGCTTATCGTTGAAGAATTGATGATGCTTTTGATATTCAGCTTCATCCTGTTTCCTCTTTCCAGGAGAATTCCAGAATCTCTAACGATTCTTGTTAGCACCATTCCATACGGTAGGGCGGTCGAGTCCTTCTTTGACTTAATCATGTAATGAAAAATAAGAAACGGTAGATTTATAGGCTGGAAATTGAGTAGATGAAATAGACACTGCTCATCTAACATCGTCACCAGATTCCTCGATCTTGTTCTTGGTAGAACACAGTGAAAGAGTAGTGAGTGTAGAACCCTAGCCTTCGGCACAAGGTTTGAGGCCTTTTTCTCCTTTGGGTTATTGCTTCCATAGAGTTGTCAGTTAATCTGAAACTCCTTTGCGCTAGCTTGAGTCATCCATTTAGCCTTATGAGCAAGCTTCTCTACAACACATGGACACTCAGTAGCCTTCTCGATCGATTTTAGTGTGATTATCACCGACAATGTATCCACTACTGATGCTAGAGTATCTTCCACTACCTCCAAATTCTTGCAGAAGTCATATGCTTCGTTCATGTAAACTATTTCATGAACTTGGAAGAAGTTCCTCCATCCGGCTATCATAACCTCAGGTTCAATATCCATATGATCTTTCTTCAAGGATTCGAAATCAACAAGTCTTCCACTGGTCATTGATTGCTCCATTTATTTCTGAAGTTAACAATGAACTGAATGCACAAATGTATTTCTCAAAGAGGTGAAGTTGGTTTCTGAGAGCATGGGAAAGTTTGATATCCAAACAGAGTAATGAAAAGTTTTTTGTTGAGAGTTCTTCAAAAGTCAATGTCAGGGTATGTTAAAAGTGTTCTAGAGTAGGTGGTATTCTCAAGGCTTTGAGACGCTTTCCCTCCAAATCTTTCTTATGACAGAAGTTACCAGCTATAACCACTGTTACTATTACCGTTAACTCTACGACTTTTTATCTTCTTGAATAAGAGAACCATTTGGGTCATAACGTGTCAGACGATTAGTCACTCAGCATAACCATGTTGAGGTTTCGTCTGATTTCTTTGAATCTTTCTTCACTCAATGGCTTAGTGAAGATGTCATCCCATTGATAGTTCGTCTCAACAAAATCAAGACTTATGATCTTCCTCTGACCGTAGTCTCATAGAAAATGGTGTCTAACTTCGATATGCTTGACTCTTGAGTGTTGTATAGGGTTCTTCGACAGGTTGATGGCATTTGTGTTGTCACAGTAGATTGGGATTTCATCTTCTTATACTGAGTAGTCTTCTAGCTGATACTTAATCCACAACGTCTGTGAACAACAACTTGCGGTTGACATATACTCGACTTCTGCAGTTGATAGAGCAATTGAGCTTTGCCTCTTACTTGACCAGGAAACTAGGTTGTGGCTAAAGAAGTGACATCCTCCATTCGTACTTTTTCTATCAATCCTATCTCCGGCATAATCCGCATCACAGTAGCCAATTAACATGAAATCTTTACCTTTCTCACACATTAAGCAAAGATCAGTAGTACCTGATAGATATCTTATAATTCTTTTAACAACAATACAGTGAGACTCTCTATGATATGCTTGAAATCTTGCACACAAACAAACACTAAACAAAATTTCAGGTCTGCTTGTTATAAGGTAAAGTAAAGAACCAATAATCCCTCTATACAGGGTTTGATTAACCTTCTTGCCAGTTTTGTCCTTGGACAAAAGGTTTGAAGGATGCATCGGAGTTGACATTGGTTTTACTGTTTCCATATCATATTTAATCAACAGTTCCTTGATATACTTCTGTTGATGAATAAAAATCTTTTCTTCGGTTTGCTTTACTTGCAACCCGAGAAAGAACTTTAATTCACCCATCATGCTCATCTCAAACTCATTTTTCATCAAAATTTCAAAACTAGTACATAACATTTTAGAAGTTGCACTAAAGATAATGTCATCAACATCAATTTGAACTATGATAAAATCATTCTTAATGCACTTTCTAAATAACGTCTTATCTACCTGACCTCTACTGAACTTATTCTCATACTGAACTTATTCTCAATAAGAAAAGAACTCAGACGATCATACCAAGTTGGAGGAGCTTGTTTCAAGCCATACAAAGCTTTATGAAGTCTATAGACATGGTCCGGTTTCTCAACATCCTCGAAACCAGGAGGTTGCTTCACATAAACCTCTTCATCTATCAAGCCATTTAGAAATGCACTCTTCACATTTATTTGAAATAGCTTTATGTCGTGACAGACAACATATGCAAGAAAAATCCTAATAGATTCTAGTCTTGCTACAGGAGTATAAGTCTCATTGTAGTCTATTTCTTCCTACTGATTATAGCCTTGTGTTACTAATCTCGCTTTGTTACGACTCTCTCAACCTGATTTGTTGGACCCCGTTTCCGGAGCCCAACGGTCCCAGTACCTGAACCTGACTGAAACCCACTCCCGAGACTCTGAGCCTTGCCGAAACCTAAAACTGAAACTTGCTGCTAAACCTTAACTTGGACCTGCACTTGAAACAACCAAAAACAAAAGACAACAATTTTTCCCCAAGCCCAACACACAAGTCGACTTACACTGACTGATAAGTCGACTTATGGAGACAGGTCGAGTTATGCTGTCATACAAGTCGACTTATGAAGACAAGTTGAGTTACCTTACAGATAAGTCGACCTATATGGACAAGTAGAGTTGTATAATAGACAAGTCGAGTTATCGTATGGACAAGTCAACTTATGATAGACAAGTCGAGTTATTTTAGGGCGGAGAAGTTTACGAAAACCTTAAACAAGTCGACTTATGATTCATAAGTCGACTT
>JAOSBM010000006.1:15274674-15285355 GCA_027568955.1 Erythroxylum tenue
AGCATGATGGGTGAATTAAAATTCTTTCTTGGGTTGCAAGTTAAGCAAACTGAAGAAAAGATTTTTATTCATCAACATAAGTATATCAAGAAACTGTTGATCAAGTGTGGGATGGAAAAAGTAAAACCAATGTCAACTCCGATACATCCTTCTAACCTGTTGTCTAAGGATGAAACTGGTAAGAAGGTTGATCAAACCCTGTATAGAGGAATTATTGGTTCTTTACTTTACCTTACAGCAAGCAGACCTAATATTTTGTTTAGTGTTTGTTTGTGTGCAAGATTTCAAGCATATCCTAGAGAGTCTCATTATATTGTTGTTAAAAGAATTTTGAGATATCTATCAGGTTCTACTGATCTTTTCTTAATGTATGAAAAAGGTAAAGATTTCAGGTTAATTGGCTACTGTGATGCTGATTATGCCGGAGATAAGATTGATAGAAAGAGTACGAGTGGAGGATGTCACTTTCTTGGAAACAACCTAGTTTCCTGGTCAAGTAAGAGGCAAAGCTCAATTGCTCTATCTACTATAGAAGCTGAGTATATGTCAGCCGCAAGTTGTTGCTCACAGATGTTGTGGATTAAGTACCAGTTAGAAGATTATTCAATACAAGAAGAACAAATCCCAATCTTCTGTGACAACATAAGTGCTATCAACCTATCGAAGAACCAAATACAACACTCAAGGGTGAAGCATATCGAAGTTAGACACCATTTCCTACGAGACTACGTGCAGAGGAAGATCGTGAGTTTACAGTTTGTTGAGATGAACTATCAATGGGCAGATATCTTCACTAAGCCATTAAGTGAAGAAAGATTCAAAGAAATCAAACGAAACCTGAATATGGTAATGTTGAGTGATCAATCGTCTGACACGTCATGACTCAAATGGTTTCCTTAGAAAAGAAGGTAAAAATTCGTAAGGGTTCAAGGTAATAGCAACAGTAAGTTATAGACTGTAACTTCTGTCATAAGAAAGTTTTGGAGGGAAAGCTTCCCAACGCCTTGAGAATACCACCTACTCTAGAACACTCTTGAAATACCCTGACATCGGCTTTTGAAGAACTCTCAACACAACTTTTCATTACTCTGTTTGGATATCAAACTCTCCTTGCTTACACTCTTAATTTCGGAAAACTAACTTCATCTCTTTGAGAAATATTTGTGTGCATTTAGTTCTTTGTTGGAAACAGATACAAATGGAGCAATCAATGACTAGTGGAAGACTTGTTGATTTCGATTCCCTGAAGAAGGATCAGATGGATATCGAACCAGAGATTGTAGCAGCCGGATGGAAGAACTTCTTTCATGTCAATGAGATAGTCTACATGAATGAAGTATATGATTTCTGGAAGAATGTTAGGGTAGTTGAAGATACTCTAGTATCAGTTGTGGACAGATTGTCGGTTATCGTGATGCTGAAGTCAATCGAGAAGGCTACTGAGTGTCCATGTGTTGGAGTAAAGCTCGCGCATGAAGCAAGATGGATGACTCAAGCTAGTGTAGAGAAAATTTAAATTAATCGACAACTATATGGATGTAGTGACCCAAAGGAGAAGAAGGCGTCAAGTTTTGTGCCTAAGGCTAGGGTTCTACATTCGCTACTCTTCCATTGTGTTCTACCAAGAACAGGATCGAAGAATCTAGTGACGACGTTAGATGAGCAATGTCTATTTCATCTACTCAATCGTCAGTCCATAGATCTTCCATATCTAATCCTCAATTACATGGTAAAGTCAAAGAAAGACTCGACTGCCCTACCGTAAGGTATGATGCTGACAAGAATCTTCAGAGATTCTAGAATTCTTCTTAAGAGAGAAAACAAGATGAAGATGAATATCAAGAGCATCATTAATTCTACAACTATCAGTAGCATGGTCTTGAAGAATCAAGAAAAAGAGGATACAGATTTTAAGATGATAGCAAGGATTGAGGGGGAGCGTACTGACAAACGTAGTTCGAGTAAAAAATTAACTCCCACAAGAAAATCAAAATCTCAATCCACTGGAAAAATGTCCACAGAAGGTGTGAAGAAATCATCAGTTGATAAAGTTAAGGCGATTTCATAAAAAGAAGGAAGCCAGGTGCGACAGACAGAGACGCAAGTGACCTTGAAGAGAAAGGGGGAAACACTTCTCTCGGAGAAACCGAAACAATCAAAAAGGTCGCCTAGACTACGAACCCTGCGTCAACAAGAGCATAAGAAAGGCAAAGAGTTGACTCATGATGGAGACTCTGAAAAGAAAGCACCACAGGCAACCAGATCTCTAGTCTCAATTTTGTAAGAAGACTCAGCAAAATTAACTAAAGAGACTGAGATTAAGAGGAAGTTGGATTTTGAGAAGAAGAAACCCCAACCTAAACCTCAACAACAACCTCTTAAGCTGATTGAAGAAAGGAAAAAGTAGAAAATCAGTCATAAAAAGAGCACTACAACTGCTGTTCAACAAAGGAAAAGGCCAGTTGAACACAGTCCAGCACAAGTCAATCCTTCTCAACCAATGAAAAAAGAATATTTGAAAATGAAGATCATTGAAGAAGTTGAACCTGTCAGGAGTAGCAGCTCTATAATCATCTGAGAACCCCTGAGAAGGTTAGCCAAGGCACAATTTGAACCAATCTTGGTAAATAGTTGTATAATACATCTGTTGAATGATGGAGAGAAAAGGTTGTATAGCTTTCTGCGAGATGAGAGATCAAAACCATATCCAACACAGATGACAAAGCATAAGTACACTATTTACCCACTTGCAAAAAGAACCTTGATAAAGATTGTCCTTGACATGCAACCAAGACCTTACATTGTTCGCAATGAAAAAAAGGGGAAGATGAAAATGTATCCTGAAGGGATGATGAGTGATCTGATAGAAGATCAGATTGAAGAAGAAGTGAGGAACATAGATGTAGCGTGTTATGCGGCTCAACCAAAAGGAATCTATGTTTCCCACCATATTTCAAAGGCATCAGGAAGTCGTTGTGGTCGTATTATCACTGATGAAACTTCTCAGGTAGTTCGAGGATAACAGAAGGGCAGTACAGAACCATCAGAGTTGGAGATATTAGTTTCAATATAGAGACTCTTGTGCACTTAATTATGCACATTAGACCCTTGAGTTCTATATCTTCAATTCGAGATGTACTACACCTATTTGGAAAACAAGTTCCAAGACTACCCAGACCTGATAGAAACTTATCTATTAAACCTCCTATTTTTACAATCATTAAACCAGATGTTATACCTTCAGAAGCACATGGTACTACTATTGATTTTGAAGAAATACAGCAGAAGAGTGATGATGCCTTGGTCGAAGAAAGTGAAGAAATTCATGAAAAGGTTGATGATCTGCGTATTTTAGTGGATAACTTACATGAGGAAGTAGCTCACATAAGACAAGACCTCAAGTTACTCCGCACTGAAATGAAGGATATGTTCTCTGAAATTATGAAGCATCTTCGGTCATGATTTTTGATTATAACAAATAGGGGGAGAAGTGAAAAAGAAAAATAGGGGGAGAGATGAAAATGAGAAAGATAAGAGAAGAAGAAGAAGAAGAGAAGTATAGAAGATAGTAAAGTTTACAATTTTTTTAAATTGTATATCTTCTTATAAATAATACTTGATTATCTTTATAAAACTATGATTATTTGTTATCATCAAAAAGGGGGAGATTGTTAAGTCAAAATGACTTCACGATTAATAATTTTGATAAAAATCAAAAAATAATAATATTAGAAAGTGATGAACCGTTTTGGTAAGACGGAAGAAAATAAGACGGAAGAAAATGAGACGGAAGTTGAAGACAAAAGTAAGACAGAAGCAGAAGTCAAACTAAGACGAAGTGGAAGTCAAATTAAGATGAAGCGGAAGCAGAAAGTAAGATGAAGCAAAAGAAGCAAAACTAAGACGAAGCGGAAACAAAAAATAAGACAAAGCAAAAGCAGAAGTGAGACGAAAGAAAATAAGACGAAGCAGAAGCGGAAGTAAGACGAAAGAAAATAAGACGAAGAGAAAGACAAAAGTGAGACGAAAGAAAATAAGACTAAGCAGAAGTGAGACGAAAGAAAATAAAACGAAGCGGAAGCAGAAGTGAGACAAAAGAAAATAAGACGAAGCGGAAGCAGAAGTGAGATGAAAGAAACTAAGACGAAGCGGAAGCGATGTAAGACGAAGACCCGATACTACGTTGAATGGTTAATCATTTTGAGTTAGTTACAGAACTCAACTGAATAACTGCTTCTTCAAGATTAAGAAACAAGAAGAAAGAAGCGGTTATCAAGAAGTAGTTGAAGATGAAGACTATAAATATGATTCGGAGTCGAAGACTGAAAAAGATAGTGATTTTAAAGTTAGCGAAAAAGCTTAGCAATTTGAGATAGTGATCTTAAACATTTGTTGTGCAAAACACTAGAGCTATCATTTTCTGTAACAAAGCTCGCAATATCTTTCTGTAAAGAGAGAGGATCAGTTGAGAGCCTGAAGAGGCTAAGTGAGAGAAATAATACTTGCTGTAAGAGACCTGAAGAGGCTCGGTGGAAAGAATACTTGTATTTTTTAGAAGAATAGTGAAATCTCAGAAAGGATTCTGAGGACTGGACGTACCCCACGGTTTGGGGTGAACTAGGATAAAACTGTTGTGTCGACTTCTACTCTCTTAACTCTCAACTTTTAATTTCTATTGTTTTATACAAGTATTTAGAAGTTAATCGCAATACATCGTGATTCTTACTCAATAGTTTGTTTTTAAAAGCAAGTTTTCAAAGAATTTTAAATGGGGATTGTATTCACGAAAAAGGATACACAATTCAACCCCCCTTCTTGTGCACTTTGTACATTGAACGTAAAGTCTATACTAACGCGTGATTTACTTTAGTGTTATGACGCGCTACCAATTTTGATGTCGTAGCTTGGAAGTGCTGTGTTTTAGTTTTTTTCTTGATTTTAATTGGTGTTTTGTACATATTTGTTTTTAATTAGTTTTTTCAATTATTCTCGATCTTTTCACTTTCTGTTTAGTGTTTGTTGTGTTAAAAAAATATTTTGACATATACAGAAGTAATTTTTTCTATAACTCGTATTCCTAATCTTATAACCATGTTTGAACTAATCAACCTAACTTTAGTTATGGATGGGATAATCAACAGAATTACTTCTTTGATAGTATGTAGGACACACAACAATTCTCATATGAGTAAGAAGTTTCTAATCACAACTCAGTTAAATCTCTGGACAACTATATCAAGACCTGAATGCTAACAATATTCAATTTCAACAAGGTAAGCATCAACTTCAAGAGAGTATGCAGCAATTTTGACATAATACTATGCGATTCCAGCAGGATGAAAGGCAATGTTGGCAAGATATAAGGTCTAACATCCAAGATGTGGAGAGTCAATAAGATTCAAGTACATATCTGAAAGAATTGATTAGTATTATGAATTCTAATACTTTGCAATTTCAAGAGGCTGTACAACAATAGTTGCAACAGTTCCAAGAGGATATGATGCAAATTCAGCATAATATGAGGAAATTCCATCAGGACACACTGTCTAGACTCCAAAACATGACAAGTCAAATGGTTAAGATGGAAGAGAGGATCGAATGCCTAGAATCACAAATTGAAGAGGAGCAACCATATCAACCCGAGGTGTACCCAATGGAAGTTAGTACGAAAATCTTACAAAGTGATGAAGAGCTTGAGAATCTTAAGTGTAATACTTAAGGAATCGTTTGTGTCGAAGAAGTGGAGGAAGAGCTCGAAGCAAAAAAGGATACATCTTTTAGCCCTGTGGTAAATACTGAGTTCTAATTTTTTTATAGATTGACCCTTTACCTTTTCCTATCATGTTAGAGAAATTAAACGAGGAGGAACAAAGTGAAGAGACATTCGAGATATTAAAAGAGTACAGGGACTCAGTAAAGATTAAGAATCTAAGGATAGGGCATATGCATAATATGAAGGATTATCAACCAAGGCCCTATCCTAAACTAGCTCACGTGGAGATAACTCAAACTGTGATAGCTAAAGACCATATTTTTTCACGTGAGGAAAACATAGAGTCGAGCCAGCAACCCTAAACAAAGACGCTTCTTGGGAGGCAACCTAAGAGAAGTAAAATTCTTTCCCTTTACTTTTTCACACTAGTTAAATATGCATGTGTGTTTCTATGTTGGTTTATCTCTTGCTTGTTTTAAGTTTTCGATCAAAATGAGAGAGAGAATAAACAAAAAAATAAATATTCACTTGTTTTTTATTGCTTCTAGGACTATATAGTCATAAGTAGAGATTGAATTGACTAAAGAATGTCATGGCAACTTGAGCATGTAATTTTACTTTTGTAATTGGTTAATTTGCATTATTTTTATAAGAGTAATGACTAGTGGTAAACAAAGCCGGTAAGATTTTGAGCCTTATTAGACAGATACATCCATATCAGTCTCATTGTCTTTGTTTATATGTGACCTTCATGGCATGTACATCCTAACTTTGCTTTGATTTTCTATTCGAAACTACATTTTTATCACATGCATTAACATGGAAATGATTAGGCATTCTTTGTTTTTTTGAACTACATTAGTCAAATAGCGTAACCTATTGATATGATTTCTACCGTGTTAAACCTCTTGAGTTTTATTTACCTTTTCTTTATGTATTAACCACATTACATGCTTTAACCTTAACCAAATGTCCTTCCCAAGCCTTAAAGCTAATGGAACATTAGTTGATTGTTGAGTTTGTGGGTATACAAAAGTATAAGTGTGGGGGTGTACATCTGTGTGGGTTGGTTATAATGTTGGGATGATATTTTATGTCTTATCATTGAAATTCCCATGTTGATGTAGTTTCTTTTAATTTTCATAAGAGAAAAAAAGAAAAAATAAGAGAAAAGGAAAGGAAAAGAAAGAAAGAAAAGTTTAAATAAATGTATATGTGTTGAAATTTGTTTATGATTAATCTTTCCTCCTAAAGTTGTATTGAATGGGTTACTTGAGTACGGTGAATATGAGGTAGATGTTGTCTTGGAAAGTTCACTTATTATAGTTTCAACGTAGTGTTATCATCAATCTCTATGAGTGATCCGTTTTTATTCATTATGCTTCATATGGTTTATGTGTGTTAAAGTTGAATTGAGTTGTGAAGTATAATTGTTACATTCATCATGCTGACGGTACCTAATTTTGTATGAATGTTAACTCATGCACTTGACACCTTATTGAGTGTTACTTTTATTTCATTAGCTTTGATGGCTTTCATGCTACTTTACCTAAATACATCTCACATTACCTTTACCCACATTACAACTTTGAAAAGTCATTTAATTCATGATTTGCATGTGAACATTAATGGTGGAGAAATGAAATAATGTGCAAAGTTGTGGAATGTCTTAATCATGAATGGTGTTAAGTGTACCTGTGAATGTATTTTAGTTAAACATATTTTCCAAGTCTACCGTTAGATTACTCAGTTTTTGAAGATGATAAATGTTGATTGATCATGAGTAGAAGCATTGAATGTTGAATTCTTGCTATGATTTTTTAAAGTCATTCATCTTTGCTTATGATTATTTATTCTTGGAAAATATGGGAATTGAGTAAATATTTTGGATCTATGAGCTTAATTTTGATGTTTTGCCCGAGGACGACCAAAATTTAAGTGTGGGGAAATTGACATGTGCTTAATTGATTGTATAATTATTCCATAACACTTAGTGATTAATGACATGAAATTGCTAAAGATACTCACTTTGACTCATATATGGTTTTAGGTACGATTCGGAATCGAAGGAGCTAAAATAAGTTGAAAGCGCTATATTTGGGTCGTTTTTTCGTAGAATCACACTCACTTGTCTTCATGGAGTAAGAAGAAGAAAAAAAAAACTCTTCAAAATAACTTTTGTTGGGCTAGAAGAAAATCTGGAAAATTCAGTGCAAAGGAAGAAGAAAATAACAGCTCACAAGGAGGAGAAGAAGTGGAACCACAATAACTGGGAAGGAGCAAAACGTAACGCAGAAGGGAAGCAAGTAAGACCAAAATGATAGTGGTAGATGAAGAAAATGCCAGTAACTAGGAAGGAACAAAACATAGCACAGATGGGAAGCAAGGAAGACCAAAACGACAATAGTAGATAAAGAAAACGCCAGTAACTGGGAAGGAGCAAAACGACTGTGCATGGTACTGCATATCTCACTTGAGTGAGACACCACATACACCAGTTGTCCATTTTGTAAAACCCAGCTATATATTCAATACATGTGTGAGGGATGGCTGCCAAAAGAAGAATAAAGGTGGAGGTGTGTGACAGTTGCCAAGTGTTTAAGGTATAAAGCAAGGAGGACAAAACACAAGCAACGTTTGTGATTCATGCAACAAATGGAACAAACCATGAAACCCATATGCTGGGCCAAAACATGAATGCAAACGATGGGGCAAAAACGCAGAAGTAGCTGGAGAAGAACCGAGAGTGTGAGAGGGAAACCTCACCAAACTTTAGAACCCTAGTATTTTCAATACAAGAGAAAGACATGTGACGGAGAGGCTTTTGATGAAAGAATAAAATGTCTTTGTTTGGGGGCTAAACCAAAGGTGCTCTTGGGAAACACGAAGAGGGCTATAGAAGATCTTAATTGCGAGAGACCCATGGAGGGGTAGCTTTTTCGACACCGGTTCAATGGAGATATTGACGCTGACAACCCGATTAAGTGTATTTCTATTTGTATTTGTTGTTTTCTTTCTCTCTTTGGAAATTGATTATGTTATTCAATGTGTATGGATTTGAGTATTGTGAAAAGATGATTTTAATGCTTTTATTAGATCGTTTTATTACAAACCCATTGCTAGAATATTTAATGAAATCCTTAATTGTTATGTTGAAATTCATTTGTCGCGACTAATGGTTTGTAATCATTAGGGAACACATAACCTAAGTTAAATGACACATCGTATGTGGTTGTTGTCTAGATTAATCAATTTTCCTAAATTGTAAAGCTACTTTCCAATTAAATCTAAAGATCGTATCCTAGATTATTTGGTAGTTAGGTTTAATTAACGATTATATCTTTATTAAACAATACTTAATAGAAAACTCGGGTTAATTATTAACCCACGCTTAATAGTTTCTGAGAGAAGTTTGAAAACAACAAATTATTGAAATATGTTTAATTAGGTGTAGGCTGAGATTGAACCAAAGAACCAGGTCCTTACCGAATCCCCCACTTTCATCATTGTTACTTGTTTTCTTTGAATTGTTTTTATTAGTTTTTTTATCTTTATTTTATTTTCTTATTTTTAAAACCAATAACTCCCAAAAACCTAGACACTAATTAATTCCATTTCAATAACTTTACACATACTCTTTATGGGATCAACTTAGACTCACTACTGCTATAGTAGTAGTCTAGCTTATTTTGTCTAGTGTTACGATGCGCTACCATCTGCTAGTTGCGCCAACCCCTTTGCACGATAATCTTACTTAGGTTCATTAAAGCAAGATTCAGCCTTTCCTTGTGACCGTTGACCAACCTGCTTGTTCTCGAATGCCTCACGACTTTCATAGTATTTCACTCACACACCCTTGCAAGAAAACTACGAAAGAACTAAAAATTCATAGCAACAATAAGAACAAGAAAGAGTTATGGCAAATGCCAACCTTTATTACCTCCCTCAAAATATACAAAAGATGCTCTCTCAGTCTCCCTTTCTCTTTGTGTCTAAGAAGAGCAAGGCTCAAATGAGTTATTTATAGACACCTCAAGTTGACCAAGTTAGAATCCTAATAGAACTCTACTAGCTAAGATCACATCTTATCTTCATCAAATTACATCACACTAATCAATAGAATGACATCCTCATCCAATTAGCACTCTATCTAATAGAATTGAGTTACATCACAACTAGTAAGACAAAAGATAACATCTACTTAGGAATGATCTATACATATCCACGAAGATCTCCTCTATCTTCAGATGACCCTTCCATATGATCTTTATCTCTTAGAGCTGATGTTCATTTACTATAATCTTATCTGGCACATCATTCCTAATCTCTATCCGTTGATGATGAGTCATCCAAGCTAATAGCACACTGATCCATCCAATACTTTCCCATGCTAACTCCATTAGTCATGGTTCATCCATTTGAGTACACACTAAGTCCTTGGTCCTTTGAGAACCTAGCCTTAGCCAAGTCAGCTCGTACAAGGTCCAAAATTCTGGCAAAACTCACACCCTACTTAATCTACTTGCTAAGTTACATTGGAACTCTCGCATATTCCTGTCATGCATTTGATCAAGCTAACCTTCCACCTGATGTCCATCTCAAGCCTTTATTTGGTCTCACATTTGAATCTTTCATCTCGTTGAAGATTTCTACTAATGTGCACCAATGCTTGCCATTGTCCCTTTTCTTCCTTGCCTCCTCATAAGTCTTTGCCTTGTTTTGTTGTTCTGCAAATCGAATATTGGCCAAGGCTTGCCAATGCTCGCACAATTTTTCTATCTTAGACTTAGGGGTCTAACTGTTGGACCCCGATTCCGGAGCCCAACGGATTGGGACATGAACCTCGAACTTAAACTCTTGGAATTGATCTTAATTAACTTTTATTAGCACTATTGCCAACAATTTTAACTTAGCTATCTAATTAAGCCCATTTCATTTCCATTGGTATTAAAACATCTAGGGCAACAC
>JAOSBM010000006.1:15285455-15302645 GCA_027568955.1 Erythroxylum tenue
GGACTATTTGACCCGTACACGCATGTGACAAAGAAAACTAAAGAGCTATTAATGGGAGACACCTCCAAATGAACCAGCTGATCACTAGAGAATCTAGGGCTACACAGCAAAACATTCGGATTCCAAGCAACTACTAACCTAGCATTGGCACTAGAATCTAAGTTATCAAAGGAATTCCAACGAGGGAACAAAGAAGAACACACTTTATTTAGAACAATGTGAGACTTAATACGAGTCTCAGTCAAACACACAAAAGAAACAGACACACTCCTAAGCAAAGCATGCATAGCTAATTGCTTCCTAGAATTATTGATACCCCTAACATTCCAAAAAAGGAAATCCATGGCAGCTAAAATACAAAAGAACACAGACACGCTCATCTACTTTTGTTTCCTCCTAGTTTTCCTAGTAGTTCTCACACTGTAATCCCGCTCTGCCCCCTCTGTGTTCCCTGGACTCTGATCAGGAATCAATTCCAAGTTAGAAGGATACAGATGTGTATCTACTTGACTTGTTTCCTGGATCTCAGCAACCCCTTGATTACCAACTGGTGCATCTAGCTCTTGAAGCTGACAATGTGTCTCTAAATCCCGTGAAGAGCTACTCTCTTGTTCAGTGGTCTGAACCATTACAATGACTGGCCCCTGTTGTGGTGACCCGTGATCCTCCCCTTGTTCAAGTTGGGAGCCAGAGTTCTGCATCTCCGGAGGCAAAAGCTGGGCCTGAACATCAACATTTACCTTTGCATTATTCTACAATACTGGTTCCTCTACCAGCTGAAGGTCCTTCCCCTTTACCAATTCCTGATGTAAACCTGATTCAAATATCTTCCCAGTAGGAACCCAGTTCCTTTTCAGTTACGGCATCTCTGGCTTCCACTCATATTGAACCACAATTTCCTTAAAAGACAGAGTCCCCTCTTCATCATAGGTAGCTAATTTAAAAGAAGTAGGCCATTATTTGCCCAACTCCATCTCCAAGCACATCCTGGCAAAAACAATCCGAGACATGTTTGCTGTTGGTGTATCCATTAACAGAGGCTTGCCCACTGCACTGGCTATTCTGCCTAAACCCTCGATTGTCCCATATTCCACTGGAATATGGAAGAATTTAATCCAAACAGGTGCTACACTAACGGCTTCCTGCTCCCTGCCATTGAGACTCCGTCTTTGTATAAAAAGGGGTTTGCCCTGAATATGCCAAGGCCCCTTTTCCATAACCGCATTCATCCCCTCTTCGGATTCAAACTTGAAGAGGAAATTATTCCCCCCAGTAAGAAGCAGATCATTCAAGCCAAAAGCTGCCCAAGATTTAGATAACGCCCGCTGAACCACTGGGAAGGCAGGGCGTTTGCCTAAGAAGAAGCCAAATAGAGCATACCGCAACTTAGCTGCTCCCTGCTGTGCAAGCTCCCGAGGAGGGATGACCACAATGTGATCGGCGTTAGTCTCTAGAGGATAGAAAGTCAGCATCTTCGGCAAAGAGAGATCCACCTGGTCATCAGCAATGACCGATTTCCAGGATCTAGGTTTAGGGGGTTGAGGGTTGTTGGTCGGAGCAAGGGTAGGAATCAACGAATCAGGTTTGAGTGGAGAAGATGGGCACGGAACAGGGATATTTGGGTCTATGTTTTGGGAATGAGGGATAGGGATTTTGGTGATGGGCACAGAAGCAGGTCGGGGTGAAGACGAAGAAGCAAGAGGGGCTAGAGGAGATCTAGGAAGAGGGGAAGGAGAGGTAGAAGAAGAAGCCATGGTAAAACGGTAAGATCCCACGCTGTGAGCTCGTAAGATCTGGGACACACTCGCCGGCACTCACAATCGCTCACATCGCTCATATCATCTTTGGACCCATGACTAGCATATGTTTAATCAAACATTTACGTAATTGCATTTAACCTTTGTGTCCTAGTTTCATAGTTATAACCGACAATAGATTCATATTCCTTACCGTCTATTATACGATTTTCATAACCATGTTCACAATATACATCAACATTATAGTAGTTCATTTTTTGCATTTAGTTAAGCATTGACAACATATTCTTATCATGATGTAAGTTCAACTCTTTTAAACTTCTCATTAACTTTTAAGGAAAATTTTAAAATATAAATACCACTCAATATGGTTTGTCCTCAGACACCCCTCTTCTTACTAATAAGATAAGTTCATTATGTTAGGTTCCGATCATGCATCTCATACATAATATATATCAAATATACACAACGAAAATCAAATGAAACGTCATAAACCAGATCTACTCATTCATATAGATATAGAAAAACAAAAACATGAAATGTAAGATGTTTACATACCTTTCTGACGATCTCCTTTGTTCTTTAATCTTCTCCGCGTTAGGTTGCCGTAAACTATAATGATCAACATATACTGTCTCTAATGAAACTCCACACGAAAATAGAAGGATGAAAGCTCACTAGGAGATGGATAGAATTCTTTCTTTGTGATAGCAAAGACAAGAACTCTTAGGGGAGTTAGAGAGAAAAAGTGTGTGTAAGAAAAAGAACCTTTCTTTTTCTTTTTATGTGTCTTACATAAGATCGACGAAAATCATCCCAATTTTCTGCACCATTTGTCCTTCCATAATCCCCATCGCTAATAGAAGGTTATGGGAAATTAATAGTCATGAATAGCATGCATTAATGGAATTTATGGGAAGTTAATGACCATGAATAGCACGCATTAGTGGAAATTATGAGAAGTTATTGACTATGAATAACATGCATTAATGGAAGCCAACAATTGTTTCTAATCCATTTCATACAATGCTTTCTACCACGATCACATCGCGATACAATCCTGAAACACTCTCTCATATCTTGAATCACCATTCAAGACCATTTTACTCATCCTTCAGATATCTTATGTGTGTAACCCATTAGTTTCCTGGTTATGTTAGCCACTTGAATTAACACTTAATTCAAGTAAGTCAAGAGCAGTATCTAGCAACACTTCATGACCCCCATTGGACCAAAAAGTCATTGGTTTGACTATGAACCTTTCCATACACAATGTTAACATGCAATTCGTCCTTTCACCATCTATACCCGACTTGGTTCAGAGTATGCTCAAAGTGTCAACTCCCACTAGACTGACTACGTTACATCTAGTCTAAGTGTTATTAGATCTTGTCCTGAGGATTTCATTACTCTATGTATCATTGAAGACTCTCTTTATGACATATATCTGCTATAGCCTGAGACTCCCGAGCAATGACCACGACAAGAGGTTGTGGGTATCATCTCCTTCTATCTGGAGTGGTGAATTCTTTATTAGCTACTCAGTTACCTCCAAATACCTCAGCCTGTACCCAATCACCACCCTATGAGTAACCCCTAAAAGGCATCGATGAATGGAGTCAAAGCACAAGATCAGTATCCGAGATATCGTTGAGTACCTCAAGTCAAAGGATACTTGCATCATTGCTTTATTGAGACTATCATTGACATTGGAATAGAATATCCATATGATTGTCTCATAGTAGGTCAATCCAATGTACTTACTACCCTTAGTAAGCATCCACAAGTTAACTCTAAACAACTCATGTCTACAGCTTATGAGATCTACTGTTTGATCTAATCAAGGAGTATAACATTTGCTAGTCTATCTGGATTAATAATCTTATGACTAAGGAAAGTTTAGATACTGATATAATTACATATGATAGGAATCTCATTATCATGATCTCATCATGATTTCCTCCATGCTATGTTTTGTATCAAAAACTTCATTAAATCAATTTAAGATCAACATCAAATCCATAAATGTATGAACAATGAAATAAAGAAAAATGCCTTTATTAATCATAAAATAATTTGTACAATAAGTGCTAAAGGTAATTGCCTTTAGAGCACTTCTCTAACATATTAACACTCATATCCTTCTTTATTTTGATCTTTACCCCAATATATTTATTATTGTCATTTATTTTTAACACTCTATCATAATAATATTCAAAATTTAACAACATCCACATTACAAATAGTTGGAGTATTAGTCTCCAACAAAACATATTAAAATGCTTTTTAATTAAATAAACCAAAGCTATAATTTACTATAAAAACAATCGCCAAGTATCAAAAGTATCATTAGGAATGATATATTAAGTGAAATTATTTTCCTTTATTTTGATCTTTAGCCAAGTTATAGGAAACATATTTATTTAATGTCAAATTTTAATGAACTGACATTTCAATTACCCTTACAAATACTTGTTACTTTCATTTGATGTTAGATAGGTTTCTAAAGAAACATAAACTTATGACATAAGTAAATAATATTGTTAGGTTACTAATGAATTATAAAATTACTAAATATATTATCACAATTAGTTGAGGTTAAACACATCACCAAATTGGCCAAATGATGTCAAATAAGCTTTTTTAAAAAGTAATATGTAATACCTTATCTCTCAAATGATTTCATCCATGCCTTAATTCAGTTAACGCGCTCCACGGAATTGAAAGATGGAAAAGTTTGGATTCAAGGAAACAAGAAGATGGAGATTTGAATTAACCAAAATTAAATCTAATACATAGGGTTTCAAATTTGCCTACTAGACCTCACAAAGAACTTGTCTCAAGCAACTTAGATAATGAGTAAAGAACAAACCAAGAAGGTTGTTTAGGATCAAAATCACACCACAATCTGATTCAGATGATAAGTGATGTTCAATTCCTAAGTTGATAAGAACAAGAGGGGCTTCTCCTCTCAATATGGCTGACGGCACACAAGAAATAATATGATCAAAAAGTTCTCTTCCAAAACCCTAAAACATAAGTATTTATACCTAGGCTTAATGCTAAAAAACTTGGGCTTAAAATACATGGAATCCCAAAATATAAATAAGTCCAAAATTGATCATACCTTTCAATCTGCCAAAAAATAGTTGATAGGCCATTTTCCAAACAAGGCCTATATTTAGTGTCAAAATCGGATCAGAAGTTAAGTCTGTAAGATATGAGGTTTAAGGTTTAAAAGGTTCAACATGTATTAGATTGTTATAAAAACTAGTTAGAATTTGAATAATTGAAAATTTTTAAAAATAATTAAAAAAGATTGTCCTTACTTATTGAAAAGTTTAAAGTTTAATTAAAAAAGAGATTGTAAAATAAAAATTAGCTGGTTTATTTTTGGTTTATAAAAACTGATTAGTTTAGAAAAATTGACCGATTAATTAATAAATTGATAGGTTTTTAACAACAAAAATTATTAAACTAAATTAAACCAGACAATTGAAAACTAATCTGAAAGTTGGTTGATTTAATGTTTTTACTGTTATAGTAGTGCTTTAAAGGCAATCCCCCTTTAGCACTTTTGTACAAAGTTTATTTTGATTAATAAAGCGAAAGACAATTTTTCATTAAGTTGATGTTTATTTATTTGTGAATTGATATTGATCTTAAATCGAATTAATGAAGCCCATGATACAAAATATAGCATGACGGAAATCATGATGAGATCATGATAATGAGCTTCCTATCATGTGCAATTATGTTAGTATCTAAATTATCCCTAGTTATAGGATTAAAAAGATATGACATAATTAATCCGGATAAACTAGCATATGTTATACTCCTTGATTTGATCAAGCAGTGAATCTCACAAACTGTAAGCATGAGATATTTATAGTTAACATATGGATGCTTACTAAGAGTAGTAAGTACATCGGATGACCCACTATGAGATTATCATACGGATGATCTATCAAATGCCAATGATTAATCTCATCATAGCAATGGTGCAAATATCCTTGAGTAATATCCTTAGACTTGAGGTACTCAAGGATATCTTTATACTGATCCTATACTTTGACATCATTCCTTGTTGCCTCAAGACGAAGTCGCTCACAGGGTGGTGATTGGGTACATCTATTGGTATTCGAAGGTAATTGGGTAGCCAATAAAGGATTCACCACTCTTGATAGAAAGAGATAATACCCGTGACATCTTGTCGAGGTCATTACTTAGGAGTCTCTATCTAGAGCAGTTATATGTCAAGAAAATAGTCTTCAATGACTCATAGAGTAATGATATCCCAGGACCAGAACTAACATCACTTGAACTAGATGTGACGTAGTCAGTCTAGTGGGAGTTGACACATAGACCATACTCCGAACCAAGTGGGGTATAGTATGGTGAAGGGACAAATTGCACGGTAATTGTCTATAGAAAGGTTTGTAAGTTGGATAATTAATTATCGAAGAGTTCATATGTTAATCCACTTATATTCCGGTAAATTGGCATCATCAAACCCTTCATGATTTCCTTGAATTAAGAGTTAATTCAAGTAGCATGAAACCATTCATGATTTGCTTGAATTAAGAGTTAATTCAAGTGGCATGAAACCATTCATGATTTGCTTGAATTAAGAGTTAATTCAAATGCCCAAAATAACTAGAAACCTAAGGGTCACACGCATAAAAGATTGAACAAAAAAAAATGTGTATGACTGTTTTTAAGTAGGCCATGATCGTGGCTGAAGGCTCGACAGATGTACATAAGTGAGTTCTTCACTTATGTACAAAGAGTCTAACTAGTTCATACACACTTAAGAGAGAGTATAAGGTGTCTCAAAGAGTTCTAAAGTTAGAGAGAAGTGTCTTGAGTCTTGTTCATGTAATTTATGCAATTATTCCATGAATCAAAGTGCATGGAACATTATCTTAATCTTTCTCTCTATTTTATCATCTACTTGAACTCATCTAGTTTGGTGCTCAAACCACCCTTACTGTTGGGCCCCGTTTCCGAAGCCTAATAATCGTTCCGGAGTCATAAGGTATGAACATATCACCCTATAAGGTTATTTCAGTTAACCCTCATTAGCCATCATCAGTTCATCTTCATTCTCATAACATCCCAAAAATTTCCTCACAATTTGTTCAATGGCTTGCCCATACAAATCAATCACCATAATCAAACTCATTTCTCCTAATTCATAACAGTTTTTGGGAAACTTCAAACCTGAATTTCAAATTGAATTCTTCAAAGAAATTATGGCTCTAAGTTTATATTTTGTTTTTAAGCAAGAACCATCTTAATAGGAGCTCTATAGCTCAAGATATACTTAAAAACCCGAAGTATATTCATAACCTAGTTATGCTCTTCCAACCGATCCCTCATTTTCTTTCCACAAATCTTTTTCAATTCAAAACAAAAGGCTATCAATTTTCATGTAAGGTATAAAAATGGGTTATAAATTCATTGCTTCAAGAATCACTTCATTCGGAGGTCGGATGATCAAGTTATGGCCAAAAGAATCCAACATGTTTATGTCCTTACTCATATTGTACATGCCTTGGCGCGATTTCCATAACTTTTGCTAAAGATGTCAGATTGATTTTGTTTTTGGACTGTTAGAAAGAGGACTTCAGATCTAAAACTTTTGTGAAGAACTCAAATCGATATTCTGCCTTTAAAAGGGTCAAAATTGCAATTTACTGTAGCTGTCCTGTGAATGTCCGTTTAACGGACATCCATGTTCGTTTAATGGACATAGACGGGCTTGGGAGCAATTTTTTACCCGAGAAGGTCCGTTTAACGAACACTAATGTCCGTTAACAGACATGCACTAGGTTGGGTGCTCTTTTTCACCCGAGAAGGTCCGTTTAATGGACCTAAAGTCCGTCTAACGGACATATGTCACCCAAAACTTCCTCCAAAGCCTCTCTAATGGTTCCTACATCCATTCTAACATCATATTGACTCCTAATCTTCCCAAATTCACTTCTTCTAATGTAATATAACTCTCTAAACATTCAATTATCAAAATGATTTCATAAATATCCCAAAACTCAACTCCAATGACTCATAACATACACAAACTCTCATCATTCTCCATAGCTGTCATGTTCATACCTCCTATGTAGCATCATCTCTTATAATGCTCATATCTGTCAACTCTGATACCCAAAATTTACATACTTTGTAGAGTTTGAAAGCTAAGAGGATAAAATACAACTTTCATGAAGATAACTTTGTCCAATTCAGCCTATATTAATCTAGATTTTCCCCTGAGGTCGGTAACACAATTTCTATACCTATGGAAGCTTGCAAAATGCAATATCTCTTCATAACGATTCAACTACTAAATGCTTTTCGCAAAACTCTTGAATCTAACTTCAAGTGGTTCATCCCTTACAACCTTTCCAATCTCTACCATCCTATTCTAAATCAAAAAACAATTCACAATCTTAATGAAGAAACATATGCATACACACATTTCACTTCCACAACCATCATACTGTACTTATAAAATAACATATTCATATACAAAAGGAAATCCTCAATTTCACATTCTCATTACTAAGAAAAATAAATATTTGAATAGGCTTTATTTACATATCAATATACACATCACAAACTTAAAACAAATACAAATGGATGCTCAATGTTTGGCATGCTTAATAAGCTATACAAAAGTGTTCGAACTAGCTTAGTACGAAAGCTAACTATCTTGGAGTTTGTCCAATTGCCTTGCAAGGATCGCTATTCTTCTTGTTCTTCACCTGAGGAGGGAAAATGATGGGTTGAGCTACACAGCTCAGTGGCTAATATATTTATAGTCATTGGAGATGAGCCACACAATCAAGCATGTATATGAACATTCATATAGGCATACATTTCTTATCTTAATCTAGCAATGGAAGTTCAGCATTCACAACTCATAATTCAATACTTCAACACATTAAATATCATTGATATAATTTATCATCCAAGCATAACACACCATTTGCATCATAACTCAACATGTCAAAATGCAAATGCACAAACAATTGGCTTAAGGGTTCCGTGGAACAAAACAGAGAAACCGAAGTTTACTCTGTGAACGAAATGAGTCCACCTTTCGGATCTCGTGTACCACAAGCAAGCATCCAGGAGAAGGCTTTATGTCGACGTGCATGTGACTACGAAACGGTTCCTCTCTCGCCCAAAAACAATCAATTTTCATGCTCAAATCAATCATTCATAATTTTGTATTCTCATACTTTTTCTTTATACAAAATGTCATGACACAATTCAATGGAATAACATGATCATAGTCACAATTCAATCATATCAAAATGTCATACATTTTTTAGTGCATAACATGACATAAAACACACCATAATGCATTTTCCACATCATAGCAATTCACAATTTGAAAATTCAAGCATACACACACACAAGGCAATTTTCCCATTACACAATAACTATAAATAAATTATCCACCTTATTTCACTTGAAAATCCAAACTCAATTGTACCCTTCCTCTTGCTCTTGGGTAGGATTTTCTTGATTTCCTAAAACAAACCAATTTTCCATTCAATTCCAATTCAACAAAATCCCTAAAACTTCAAAATCACAAAAAAAGAAATCAACACAAATCAAGCTCAAACTTAACCTACCCATAGTCCATCTAGGTTAGAAAACCCAAAACCTAGCTTAGAAACCCTAAAATCAAATGGGTTTCCTTAATCCATCTTCTTTCTCATTCATTCCCAACTCAAAAACCCATCTTTTCTACTTACTTTTTCAAACCAAACAAGAAGAAAATAGCATGGAGCTTACCTTGAACAAATCTTCTTCCTTCTTCTTCTTCTTCTTCTCTTCTTCTTTTCTTCTCTCTACAACTCTCTCCATTTCTCTTCTTCTATTTCACGTTTTTTGCTCTTTTCTAACTCCCACGATTTTCCTCTTCTTCTTTTAAACAAGACCACATTTTGCTTGCTCTTCCCTTTTTACCCTTTATTAAATTAGTTCTCCCAATTTTGCCCCTTATAGTCCATCAATTACTAACATCTTAACTCCTTATTTTGATCAGGTAAATGAAGAAATTTGATAATACTTCCTTATAGAAAAATGTTCCCTATTGTCTTAGGTTTCTGATGACACCAAAATCATTCAATTTGGTTTGGAAATCTAAAAGTTATATCCCAAACATTTCCAAACTATTCTTATATTGAAAAAATATTCTGTGCTCAACTTCCATCCAAAAATTGAAACTCTTAGAGTCTGAATTAGAACTCGATTTCATTAGATAATTTGTAGCCCTATTTCTCTAGTTCCAAATTAAGAATATTCTCATTTGGATAACTAGAGAAAAATTTATGGCTAAAACATCGAAGCATACTCAGTGAAGAGAATTAAAAGGTATATGTACTGAAATTTCATGTTCATATAATCTGTTTATGCATGCATTTGAGATTCTTGCTTTTTGGGATGTCATTGTGACATCTTGTTCCCATATTAAGGGTTAGAACCCTAAAATATGGTACATGTGAGATCAATGAGAGATTAAGAAAAATGCATTTCATACTCATGCATAATGTTAGCATACACGCACGTGAATTTGAATTTTTGCACACATTAAAATGACAGTATGTGCATTGATTGACATTTCGGGTGCAATTGATCTATAAATGTGATTATTTTTGGCATTGTGAATTGTATATGTTAAGAATTGATGTGGAGAGTATATTTATTGACTCAGAATTACTAGTGAAAATTTGGAAATTTTCTGAAATTTAAAGGTATTTTTGAACTAAGAAAAATGCCAAGTGGTAGAACAATTGATGAATAGTGGTAGAAATAAATGAAAAATGGAAGTGGAAATTTTGATAAATGACTTTGGAATTTAACGACAAGTGTCATTGAAAATTGGGAGAAGATTAGGTTAGAAATTGGGTGACAAATGGACTAGAGATTAAATGGTATTAATTTGATTTTATGTGGTGAGTGTCATGACACATTACATTGGTTTTTTAAACTCACCCACGTCATTTACATATGAAAGACCATCTTTCATTTTCCCCACCAGTTGCTTTCTTCTTCTTTTCTTCTCACTCACGATATTCTCCCAACCCAACCATCAACATTGAACTTTGCTAACACCCTTCATCTAGCCACTCCAAATAATTACTTGTCTTCACTTTGGTGATGAAAACCTAACCTATTCCACCTTGAAAGTTGATTTTTGTGTATGTTGAAGGAGCTAGGGTTCTTGGAGACTCTTGAAGAAGCCATGGATAAACAAGTAAGTATAAGCATCATTCTTCTTCATTTGATGAATGAAGCATGTTTTGATGATAGTTAAAGGTTAAATTATAATAAAAATGGGGATGGGCACATGCTAAAAATGTGAAAGATTAATGTGGTATCTTGAAATGGGAAGAATTAAGGTGATAGCTAGAAGTAAAATGAAAGTGAAAATGAAGTTGAATATGTGTAGTAATTTGATGATGAATGTGTATGTTTTGTTATTAGTGTTCATGATCAACCATGGACTATAATTTGTTTATGGAAGATATTGAGTTGAAATGGAATTAGAATGATGGGAAAATGAGGAGAAATTGAATTAGAAATGATAGACAAGATTAAGGTAGTGAATGTAGTAAGTAAAGAGTTAGAATCTGGAAAATGTAGCAGTAACTTGTTCACTGATTGTGCTTCTGTGAAAGTTCGCCGCGACCAACTTACAAGATTACCTCTCGGGAAAAGTTCATCGTGGCCAACTCCTTGGTTTGTTGCGGCCAACTTGTAGGATTTCACGTGGAATTTTCCTTTCGGGAAAAGTTCGTCGCGACTAACTCCTGACTTCACCTCGGCCAACTTTCCTACACAGCTTAAACATGCTTTGGAATTTTGACAATATCTTGATTTGTAGTTATCCAAATGGGATTATTTTTAATTTGGAGTAAACTAGAGACATAGGACTACAAATTGTCTAAAGAAATCGAATTTTAATTCAGTCTCTAAGAATTTCAATTTCTGAATGGAAGTTGAGTACAGAGCACTGTTCTAGTATAAGAACATTCTAAAAATATTTGGGGTATAACTTTAAGATTACTAAACCTAATTGAATGATATTGGTGTCATTAGAAACTTAAGAGATAGGAGAACAATTTTCTAGAAGAAAGTATTGCCAAATTACTTCAATTGCATTGTCCAAATGATCAAGAGCAGTAGACCCGAAAGTCAGGTTTTGGAAAATCTGAAATGATTCATTGGGTTATGAAATTAGATTCAAGGTGTTTATTTGAGATATAAACCCTACATACAAATGATACTTAAGTGAGTTTTGATATTGGATTGATTTTGTGATGAGAATAATGGATTGTACACATTCCATATACACATTTGTGCATAAAGGAATACTTATAATTGTGTAAATATTAATGTGTATACCATGTGTGTATTGCATAATTTGGATGTGCAAGATAAACGTCTACATTCATACGTTTCCATATCATGGAAGCTAATGCTAATCTGGAGCGTACTATGAGTTGACCTAGATGGTCTTACTTATTGATTATTTTGTTCATATTATGTTTTGAATTATCTTATGAATGTGACTTTGATTGTGCTGATTCCGGACACTGAAGGTCCGATGATTTTGATGCATGAATGTGATATTGAAGTGCTTGTATGTGAATTTGATGAAATATATGATATCTAACTTGATTGTTAAATTCCGAAGAAACATGCGAATATGCATATGATTGAAAAAGTGTTTCTCAACATTTATGATGAATGCCATGCCACGATCCGATGATAAATGTATTCTAAATATGAATATGACATGTGAAAGCGATTGGTTGATCATATAAGAATGTGAAGCATTCCATTACATGAATACATGAAAGATAAAGACAGTTGTGACCGGAGTCGCCAGTATAAGAGCTTAAAGCTCAGATTGTGATCAAAGCCTTAGGCTCGGTATCCACTAAAGGATATGAGCTATAAAAAAGGCAATCGGTCACAACAAAGTAATAAATGAAAGTGAGTCACATGTGCATTGCATATTAGTTTAATATGTATGTTCGAATGATTGCAATATCCTGTTAACTTACAATTGAATGAGAATATGATTGTTGTGAACAAAGTGATATGTGATTATATGAACTATATGTGTATGTGATTGAGTGAGCCATCGAGGATGGTCACTCACTAGGTTTGCAAAAACTCACCCAAAATTGGAGTCTAGCCACTGCATTTAAGTAAGAGATAGAAGTCGGGATCAGTTCGTATCTGCATTTGTTTTCGTATTTTTTGTATCAATTTGTATATTCCACAATTTTTGTATAATTTATATTTGAATATTTATGTATATAATAACTTCTAAAATTGGAAATGTATTGCAAATGAGATTGATCAGAGTGTAATAATAATTATGTTTTCGATGCTTATAAAATAAAAGTACAGGCCCGAATTTGAATATTGATTTCCGCATATGCTTGTGCTATTTTTGAAAATTTTGTACTGAGTTTCAAGGGTTTGACTGTTCTAGCATGCTACCCTTGCAGGGTACGCACTCGAACATCACTCAGGATATTGGGTACTTGTCTTGCGAGAGTGGAGTGCTACAGTCGTAGGAGTCAGAATTTAGATTCCAACACTTCCACTGCTATGTCGTGCATGAATTCGTGTCTCCTCAACATTTATTGTTAAACCAATCGAAGTGGTTCAGTTTTTAAAATATTTATGAAAGTTATAATTAATTTATATTTTTATAAGCGATATTAGTATTATTCTTTCAATAATTATAACATGATGATGTATTTTATTATTTAATTAAAATTAGTTAATGTATAATTTTTAAAATCATATTAATGTTGAAATGAAATATGTTGTTATTTTAATTTTTATTATAAATCTTAACTAAATATTTTTTATTTTTTATTTTTATTATAAATCTCAACTAAACATATTTTTGTTTTAATTTTTTATTATAATTATCCATTAAATATAATTTTATTTTTAATAAATAAAAAAATATATAAAAGATAAAGGTGAAAGTAATCAATAAATTTGGATTTCGGAGCAATTAGGCTTAGCTATAAATTTCACAATTTTCTTATTCTCTTCTCAAAATTCTCAAGTTCGACGACACATGGTTGCTTTACAGTCACGTCCGCTTACGACCTGATTGAAGGGACTACCCAAGCGCCTACAGATAGACTTTGGTCCCTGATTTGGAAATGGGCGGGACCTCAGCGGATCCGAGCTTTTCTCTGATTACTGAGTAAGGAGAAGCTCCTGACCAACAACTAGCAAGTCATTCGTCATATTGCAACGAATAGTTCCTGCCATGTCTGTGGTCAGGAAGAACACATTCTCCATTCCCTTCGGGATTGCCCGCGAGTTAGGGCTATCTGGCATCAATTCCCCTCGTGTATCATCAATCCAGCCTTCTATCAGCAGGATGTGGCAAAGTGGCTGCAATCTAACCTCCTACCACCTCCACAGGTTGCGCACCAGCACTAGCCTACCATCTTTGGCGTTGCATGCTGGATGTTTTTGACTTGGCGAAACAAAAGTCTATTTGAAGCCCAATTCGTTTGGCCACAGGGCCTCCCAGTAGGGAACCTAGTGAGGTTGTCCAAACCTCCGGTAGAATGGATAAAGCTCAACACCGATGGATCGGCTCCACCAGACTCTTCCACTGCTTCCGCTGGGGGATTATTTCGAGACTGCAACAGACAGTGGTGTGGGGGTTTTCTGCAGCACATTGGGAGGGCTTCTCCACTTGAGGCAGAGTTATGGGGTATTCATGCGGGGCTCCATTTGGCTTGGTCGATCGGGTACCGCTGTATCATTCTCGAAGTGGACTCCCTCGAGGTAATCAATATTCTCTCCACTTCTAGCACTGTGTCTTCTGTGAATTTTGTTTTGTTGACAAGCACTTGGGCACTGCTCCAGCAAGATTGGGAGATCAAAATCCAGCATGTTCTTCGAGAAGGAAACCAGTGTGCTGACTCACTAGCGACTCTTGTTGGCAGGACTGACCCAGGGCTACACTACCTTCGGGAGCCACCGTTGGCGATCACAGAGCTGCTCCAACGAGATCAGCACGGAGCCATGTACCGCAGATTATTGCATTAGCTTACTCTTTTGTGGTTTTTTGTAGTTTCATTCCCTTGTATAAAAAAAAGCGAACCAATGAACAAAGTGCAGATGAAGAGAGGAAAGCATAAACATCGCCCACTCAAAATATGTTTAGTTAAGTAATTATTAATGAAATTGAATAAAATATAATATTATTTTATCATAAAAAATAGTTTATAATAAAATAGAATAGAATAAGATGAAAGGAGAATGTTTCATACCGTATCTTATTTTATTATAAATAGTAAAAAGAAGTAACTTCTAATTTAAAGAGTTTAGGATAAAACATAAAAATAATAAATAATATTTCACCATATTATATTATAAATATTTTTATTAAATAATATTTTATTTATATTATATTATATTATGTATCCTTCTGTCCATTCCCAACAAATTTTTTTTTCGTTCTTTTCATTATACACCGTTCAATTTCATTCCATTCTCTTTAAGTATATATACTAAAGACGAGTGGGGTGGACGACCACGCAATCCATCCCATTCGTCCATGTAATCTAACGGCTCTCTGTCATTCTTAATAATAATAAACAGCCTAGAAACACAGCAACGATCTCCCTCTCTCAAACCTAGCCTCTGCTGCAACACCACCTTCGGCATCATCGTCATCCCTACCATCATATGTGATGGATCTTTCTTTCTCACTCTCTCAAACCTAGATCGTTAACCGTAGATGACAAATGCATCTGGGTTCTTTAGCCCTTCAGTTCTAAGTCTAAGGAATAGGATTAAGCTTTCAGTAGGCTTTCCTGGATCTGGTTTTTGTTCCATTGATGGAATCTCCAAGAGGGTGTTGTGCTCCAGCAAGGTTGAAGGCGTAGATAAGCTTTCCCCTTCGCAGTCGCGAGCGCCTAGGTTAGTGTTTTAGCGATTTAATCATTTTTATCTTATTGTTCGGTCTTTAATCATTAACAAGTTTCTTCCTTGATCCTCTCTGGCTTGGTTTAGTTTCATTTCTTTTTTCGGATTGTTTTTTCCTTTTGTTTCTGTAGTACCCCACTCCTGCAAGACCCAAACCCGACATCGATGGTGATATCTGAGTCCGTGCCCCGCGAGGGTGGTGTGCTAAACACTCAATCGCTTAGAAATCGATATACTTTTTTTTTATCACAAAACACAATATATGCAGAAATCCATACTTAACTTGGGCTCTTTCACAATTACAAAACACTTGAGTCATTTGAAAATACAATTTTATACAAAAGTTGCGGAATAACAATTCAATACAAAAATAAAGAAATGCAATGCAGACGCGAACTGATTCCGACCTCTATCCTTCACTTGAATGTTGTAAGTATACTCCCGTTGGCCTAACGGGGTATTCTTCTTATCCTGAAAAATAATGCAAATTTTGGGTGAGTTTTGCGAACTCAATGAGTGACCATCATCGATGGCTCACCCAGTCACATAACACATATATCACACATCAAACAGAATTCCAATTTCACATTCAATGCACTTAAACATTTATATGATGCATATGCCATTAGATGAGACTCACATTGGTTCTTATTGTTGTGACTGAGTGCCTCACACATATATAGAGTACTGGCCCGTAGGCTCAGTCAGAACAGAATACTGGCCCATAGGGCTCAGTCAGAACAGAGTTCATAGAGCATAGCTCTACGTGCAAAATCAGAGTTCACGGAGCAAAGCTCTATGTGGAAGCGCTTCAAATAGGCGACTCAAGTCACAAATCCTTTATATTTCATGCATTCATGAGATGAAATGCATCACTTACAATGCATGCACTTGTTCGCTCACATTCACTTATCATTGGACCATAGTCCGACATTCAACATATAGTTGAGCAATCACTTATCATCTTGCATGCAATGTACATTCTGAAAACAATTAATTCATCTTATTCACATATAATGAGCACTTCAATAATTCAGGTTAATCATCACAATCTTCGGACCTTCTGTCCGGAATCCAAACACGATCAATCACATTCATATACACATTCATCATACAGAGATCAACGTATACAAAATTCAAATAAAGCAAACAATGAAGTGAAACCATCTCGGTCTACTCACAATACGCTCCAGAATAGCCGTTGCTTCCAATTTCTGGATACGCCTGTATATAGATGTTCAACCTGCACATCACAATTTATGCATTACACAATTCACACCCGTTACAAAACTCATTTATGCCCAAATAGTTATATGGGCTATGTACAATGCATGTTTAATGACAATCCCAGTTATATGTTCTAAATCACATTTTATGCTCATTCCCATTTCAAAATTCATACATGTCTCATTGAACTTAGACTTACACT
>JAOSBM010000006.1:15307153-15328191 GCA_027568955.1 Erythroxylum tenue
TTTTAATTTCTACCCCAATTTCTCCCCAAATTCCAATGGCTCAAATTAATAAATCCTAAAATCATGTATCTAATTTTTCACGCCATTGGATAGTAATTTCTACTATCGATAAACAATTAGTCTGCCACTAGGCATTTTTCTTAGTCCGAAAAAGTACCTTGAAAAATTTCAGAAAAGTTTCTAAAATTCTCTAAAAATTCAAAATTCACAAAGACCCACTCCAATTAATTTTCCAAACACAACAATCACACTTTTCATAATAAACACATTTATGATCAAAAATACCGGGTAATGTCGTGAATGCAAATTTCACTATTTACGTGCATGTGTATGCATGAACCTACCAAGACAATATTAAACACTCATAACCCATTCTAAATTACAATTCTACCCTTCCCATTGGTGATGGGATGTTACACTATATCATCTCCACACAAATAATACACATATGCTCAATATTTTCACTTGTCATGGTGATCCCATTATTTGATATGCACTCACACAGGCAAATCAACTTAACCTTGACAACTTTTTCGTCCACCGTTATCATCGTCTCACCTTCCAATTTCCATTATTTTGTCATACCTACATATATTCACAATCAATTCAGAATCATAGATGCATAATCATCCTAAAATTTTGATTTCGATCCCACTAACATATTCTTACACTAAGTCATAATCTCTTATCGCGATAATCAAATAACCATTCCAAGCCCAATTTCAGCTTCTATAGATTATAGAAAATTTTGTTTTCATCCAACTTTGTTTATACACTTTAAATCTTGCCATTTCTACCATATCTCTATTTTCTTATATCAATCCATTACAACATATTCATATCTATCCCACATTCAAGGATATATTACCCCAATATAACAATGATGTCGTATTCCATAACACATCCACCAATACAAGTACGCTAAATCTTTATTTGTCATATCGAACCATACACTTTTTCTTATTTCAAGATATCCACAACTTCCATTTTCTCACATTATGGAATATCATCACTTTTCTCACTATTTCTATCAGCTTAAACACTTTACACATGCTCATGCGTGTGACTCTTACTCATGCAACTTAGACTAGGGATCAGTCGCCACTGTCTGCTAGGATATGACTTAAATGCAAGTAACTTGACACATATTTCAGAAAACGCCCATGTAAGATAGTACTTCTGGGCTCTGATACCACATATGTAACACCCCACTCCCGTAATACCCGAACTTGACATCGATGGGTGATATCTGAGTTTGTGCCCCGTGAGGGTGACGTGCTAAATCATCTAGTCTGTCAAAATTTTAGTATAAATTTTTTCTTTCTTTCAACCGTACGTGAAAGTCATTAATCGAAAATTTTTCCAACTTTTATTTAGAAACATTTTCATTTACAAGAGTTACCAACATTTCTCAAATATCATAATTTCCTTAATCACTAGGGTCCATTCCAAAAACAAAACATATTACACTTTGATCAATCTCTTTTGCAAAACCTTTTTCCAATTAGAAAGTTATACACAACAAATATATTCAAATACACAAAATACAATAATTTGCAGAAAATACAATTCAGTACAAAAATAAAGAAATATGATGCAGACACGAACTGATCCCGACCTCTATTTTTCCCTTGCATGTAGTAATTATACTCCCGTTTGCTTAACGGGGTATTCTTCTGAGTCTTGAAAAAATATTTGCAAATTTTGGGTGAGTTTTGCGAACTCAATGAGTGACCATCATTGATGGCTCACCCAGTCACATAACACATAATCACATTCATAACATTTCACACTTCACATTCAATAGATATAATCACTCATATTATGCATATGCCCTGCACATGAGACCCACTTTTCATTTGTTATTTTGTTGTGACCGAGTACCTAAACTGTCCCATATAGGGCTCATTAATAACTGTCCCTTATCCACTTGGGGGATACAAGGATCATTAAATGTTGAGCCTAAGGCTCTGATTCACTTTTGAGCTCGAAGCTCATTTTCACTCGTTGAGCTTTCAGCTCTGATCGTTGGCTACTCTAGTCACAACATATTTCATACACTCATGCAATAGAATGCATCAATCACATTTGCATGTTCCCATTCACTCACTTTCACATATGATTGGACCGTAGTCCAGAATTCAACATTAGAGTTGAGTATCACTTTTCATTTACATGCAAATGCACTTTCAGAACATATTTGACAATCCAATTATGTACACTTAGTTCATCCAATTCAGATTCAATGAGCATTTCAATATTTCATTCATACATCAAATTCATCGAACCTTTTGTTCGGAAACCAACACAATCAATTACATTCACATAATAATTCAATAGTCAATTAATACAAAATTCAAATAACAACAATAAAGTAAGACCATCTCGGTCTACTCACAGTATGCTCCAGATTAGCATTTGCTTCCAAATTCTGGAAACACTTGAATGCGGACTTTTAAACCATTTATTCAATACACACATTGCACACACATTAATAATTTTCCACAATTATAAGCACTCGTTTATGCACATGTGTGTATATGGAATATGTACGATGCATGTTCATGACAATCCTAGGTATATTATCAATTTTCCCACTTTATCACATTATCTTTTTTCTGTATCAATTATTTTCGTAACAACTCATTTCTCGTTCATTTCCACTAGATACACTTTACCTCTCATTTTGAATCACAACTTTAATCATATGGACCATTTCATCTCCATTAAACACATGTATTTGGTACTTAATACCAATAATTCACTTATTAATGTTATTCCATCATTGCATGATCACACATCATCAAAACTCTCATTTCTTCTTATAAATTCTCCAAAATTCCAGACCTTGGTCTGCCGTTCACATTCAATTAGAAAGTGAAAATGATGTAATTTGTTTGTACTCTCTTCTAGAAAATTGTTTCTCTATGTCTTATCTTTCTAGTGATACCAAAATCTCTCAATTTAGTTCAGTAATTTGGAAGATATACCTCAAACATTATTGGGTTGTTCACATTCAAAAACGGTGTACTATGAACAACTTACATCCATAAATTGAACATCTTAGCGACTAAATCACAATTCAATTTCATCATGTGATTTGTATCCCTATATCTCTAGTTTACTCCAAAATAAAAATCATCTCTTTTGGGTATCTAGAGAAGAAGTTATGGTCAAAAGAAATAGCACTGTCCAATTTGGAAATTCCCCTCGGGTGTTTAGAACAATTGCAAGTCATGGCTACTATTGAGGAGAACAGTAAATTGATGGGACAAATAAACATTAGTCATCCTAATTAAACTCACGGGGGTGAAGGAAAACACTCACAGTCATGCATGATTCACGGGAGTGAGAGGTATGAGAGATCAAAAGCCACTATTGTGATAGATAAGGACAAAAACTTGGTGAGAGCACAAGTCAGACCCATCCCACGTTTTCCATTCAATCTCTCCCAATTCAATTCATATTGTTATAAAATTTGTTGGATAGGTAAAGCAATGTCTTACGAGTCCAATGGTTCTAGAATCAAGTCATTTGGAGGTCGGACAAAAAAGTTATAGCCAAAAAACTATCTGATGTTCATCAGCCTTTCAAAACTAATTGCATAATAGCGATTTTTGCTATCAAATCTCCAAAGTTGCCGTCGTGCTTTTGCAAGATGGTGCTTTTTTGCTAACCCTCAAAGTCGCTATCGTGCTTTTGCACTACGATGCTTTTTGGCCTAAAATCTTAAAAGTCGCCGTAGTCCTTTTGCACTACGGTGCTTTTCCACTTCTTCTTCTTCACCGATATCTCAACTTCTAAACCCTATAACTTTTGATCCAAAACTCCAAATTTTACAAACTTTATATCAATGAAAAGATAAAAGAAAGATATACAACTTTCATGTAGACCATTTTATCAAAATCTCCCTAGATCAGTACAGAAAAATCATGGAAGTTTCGGATCAAAATTTCAACACTGTCACTATTCATTCCCACAAAATTTTCGGACTTCCATTTTTTTCAAAATCTAACACTTCTATTTTTTATTCTTATCTTTCCACTCCATTTCATTAAACTCATTCACCATAAATTCATGCCACTCCAAAATATACAAGTTTAATTAAAAAAAACCATCAAAAGCCAAAAATTCGTATCAACTTATTCATGCTTTGTTACTTTACTGTATTTTCAACTTTCATTCTCAATCACTATTCTTCCTCTCAACTTCCATTTAAACACTCGTTCCTATCTTAAACCATCATTTTACAACCATTCTTCAACTCAAAATCCATTTTCTTGATCATCTCTAAAGAATTCACCAACTCACATACAACACATACATATATATTCATACATGCATAGTAAGGAAACAGAAAACAGAGTATACCACCTTTATATACTTTCATTTCCTACACTCATCTTAAACACCATTTCACTGCTATTTCTAACTTCAAAAACGATTTCCACAACATCAAATCACTAAAAATCCCTCAAAGACTAAATAATACTATAATCAAAATTTTCATTCCACCAACACAGTATTCATGAATATATACACGTAAATGCCATGATCATGCACTGACAATAAATCCATCAACTTTATTTCATAAATCCAACATTTTAAAGGATTTTCTCAATACTTAGTTGTTAAAGATTCCAAAATCTTCAACTATCTTCAAGCCCTAACTCCATGCAAAACTTACGTGTTTACTATGCAAAATGACCAGCTTCTGGTTTTTCTTAGGGAGGAAGAATAAATAGCAGTGATGGTAGAGTTGTGGGATGAAGAAAAACAAAGAAATCCCTCTGAAGGATTTTGATGAAAAACTTTGTGTGTGGAAAGGAAATTTGAAGAAGGTGGCTGGAAAAAGTCACTTATACTAAGCACTTGTCTTTTTAACTCTCAGATTCATATAACTTACTTTCCTAATGCTTATCCTCTAACTTAGTTTCTTTTGAAACTAACTCCATTAAGCTCTCATCTTTACAATCCAACTATCTCCAAATCTTCTTTTAATTTATTTTTCCTATTTTCCATAAATTTCCATAATTCTCTATAATTTTTGAAAATAAATCCAAAATTCAAAAATATTACAAATCCACTAATCAATAAAATTTCCAACGTAAATAAATTCCAAATTTACAAATTTACCAAAAAATCACAACTCAGTCTAATTATACCCGGAATTATTCATGAATGCATGTATAGTTATTTTTATATGCAGAAAAATTCAATATTCATGTGTATGTATATTTCATATTATGCATAAGCATGAAATGCTTTTCTAAGCTCTCTTTGGTCACTCATATTTACAATTCTAACCTTCCCGCAGGTAACGGGATGTTGCATTGAGCTTAATTATTATGTCTTTAAGGTACCTTGATGTGTTTGTCAATGTTTCAAGGTCAATATAAAGAACAGAGAAGTTTTGGAGACACTTGGACTGAAACAACGACCCACGATCGTGTCCATGGCACAACAGGCCATGATCTTGACAGAAGCATTGGAGTCAGCCCACGATAAAAGCCCAGGACACGGCCCAGGATCGTGCCACGATCCTGACAGAAGGCTCAGATATGGCCCATAATCATGGCCTACGCCAGGCAGACACATAAACACTCAAAGACGTCAATTTTTGACGGAGTTTTTGGACCTTTTGGATCCTAGAAAAACCCTAGGGTTGCCTAGAACATAAAAGGTATATAAAAATAAGACAAAGAGGAAGAGGAAGCTTTTGCATTTGCCACTTTGGAAGGAAACACAAGAGAGAAATTCTGAGAGATTGAGAAAGAGAAGAAGGAAGAGAGAAGTGGAGAAGAAGCCAACATCGGTGTACTTCCTAGATTTGGAGTTTCCCGATATCACTGCTTCCCGTCTCCATTTAGAATCATATTTCCTGTTATTTTGCATTTTATTATTGTATAGAATTGGGAATAGCAGTTTGATGATAGGATTGTGAATGTTGAGATATTCTATACTCACCTTTGGGTTTTTTATCTTTGATTTAATAAATTATGATTGTTTATGTTTATTGGATTTATTGTGATTGATTTCTATGATTACATAATTCGGTAATAAACTGAGAGGGTGAATCGAATGAAAAATAATTAAATTGGGCTAGCAAGAGTTAGGTGATTTAATAAGAACGAGAAATTAATCAAATCGGTAATTGTGTGAAGAGCGTTCTCGCATAGGTTCCTGATAGTTTATTGGATAACTTCAGATCTAATTAGGGTTTTAGATAGATTGTTAATTGAGAAATTACAATTTTTCATAATCTTATTTGGGTTTATAATTTAGGGTTAATGGTTATAGCTCAATAAAAAGTAATTAACCCTAGGATCATCTGGGACCAATAATCCAATAATTCATAATCAATTAGGTTAGCATTAAAGATAGGTAAAATTTTCCCTTTCTCTTAATTGATAATTCCTTTAGGTTGATTCTTGAGTGTGTGTTGCAACTGCTACTTTGTTAATATTTTCATAATTGATTATTTAAATTAAGTTGCATGATTGAATTCTTGCCTTAGTTTTGTTACATTTTGAATTATTGCGAATTGTTTTGGCCTTAGATTTTAGGATTAAATTATCCCTCCTCATGGGATCGACACCTTAGGTACTACACGAACAACCCGTATGCTTGCAGATTATGGAGGTTATTAATTAGAACTTACGCACATTGAAAAACCACAATCATAACTTCTAACTGAAATTTTGCTTGTAGGAAAAGGCGGGAATTTATCTATAAGTGACAACATTTCAAATAAGGAAAGTAGTTAAGTGGTGAGGCAAATGGAAAAAAGAGATCTAGAGTAATGAGAGAAAGGAGACATAAACAAAAACACTAGAGAATGAAAACTAAGGAAGCATGAAAGATGAAATCAGAAGATGAAGGATGAATACATAACCCACACAATAATTTTGATATAAATTACCCATACAAGCTCTAAAAATTTATGAGTAACTATAGTCTAAAGGTTAATAAAACCAAATCAATGGTTAAGATCAACCTATTTAAATCATAACTTGCAGTAGCAAGTCTTTCTTTCCAGCTAGAGAATGAAATAAGTACAATAAGTAAGAAGACCCAAACCTTAACTTGTTTACGAAGGAACCTAATTAATCTCAACTAAAAATATTTATCTCTAGTTAATCTTTTGATATCTTATAAAAATAAATTAGGTAATAAACAATTATAAGTAAGTGTAATATGATAAAATTTTGACACAAATTGTATCTTATAAAATGCAACCAAATCAAAGTATATGAAATTTAAGATAAATATGCTAAGAATGTGACTAAATATGGATTAAAATAAATTGTAATTAAGTATAATTAAAACTAAATATATACGATTAGACATAACTAAAGTTAAATTGAAGCATTTTAAACTTAATAAAGATTAAAATTAAATTTTAATGTAATGCAATTGTGTAAAAATAAAAAATTAAAATTAGTCTAATGAAATTAAATACGTGATTAAATTGACTTTATATGAAGATAAAGCTCATAAAAATAATTAAATTTTAAAAAAATTGGATAAAACTTAGTATAAATTGCACAAAATTGAGTATCAACATTAATGTATAAAAAATCATATAAAAACTCAAGTTGCCAATTAAAAGCAGATTTTTGGATTTCAAATTGTTAGCTTTACTTCTTGTTTGTACAAACTAAGGAAGATTCTACTTTAAACTTTCTTTAAATTTTTCATTTTGCTGTCTAGTGTACGTGGATATCAACATAAGGACAAAGTGCATTGAAGTTGTTCATCCTTCTTCATTGGTTCTCTAGGTAACTTCCTATGGCAATAAGGAATTCACTACATTCTTCGCGATTTGCTTGTGATTTGTTTGGTGTAATTATTGGTTTAAACCCTGTAACCAATCGTTTTGATTGTAGTTTAGTAACAAATTATTAAAAGAAATTTTTTATCTTGTATATGTTTAGATGTATATGATAAATTGTATGGGATAATTGTACATTGCAAATGTAATTATAATGAGATTATAATTATAAGATTTATATTGTATTTATGTATCATCCCTAAATTATTCCTAGTCATTATTTTGTTAGGACTGGACACTAATAGAACGTAAAAAAAATTAGAATAGATTATGTTTTTTCTTATAAAGGAAGTTGTTGATCTCATAGGCTAAAGTATGGAAATACTTAAACAAACATGTGGGTGCTTATCAGATAACAAGTTCACTGAACAGATCCGATATGAGAAATTCATTTAGAACATTACTTGTACAACTATAGAATTCTCATTGTGATGATTATATAAGTGATCCTTTGGCTTGAGGTCACCAAAGTTATCTTGTATACTACTTATGACCTATTTAATCACGGGTTGATCAATCGGTAGTCATCGGATGTAACATGAACTATAAAGAGGTAGTTGTGTGATCAATATAGGATTAATCACCCTAAAGTAATTAGGGAGAATGTTCTGTTGTTCTCAATTAGTATTGATTCGGGAAATCTTTAGCGAGGGTGGAATGAAAGTTTGTAAATAGTTTACAAATGTCATTATTTGAATCGATAGCTAATGGCGGAGAACTAATATGATTGGACTCAAAAAGAGTAGACATTAATTTCATACTCTGTCTAATCAAAACATTGTATGATGAAATGATTGAATTAGACGAAAAAATCATGTACAAAAAGGTTAGTCAAAACTATTTTGACATTTCTAAGTATTTAGGTGGTCATGATACATTGCTAGCACCAATCTTGATCTATAATTATAAACTGTTTAATTAGAGAATTAAAGATAAATTGAAAGGAGTTTTAATTTATCTAATTCTAATTATGAATTATAATTATAATTTGTAATTACTACCAACATATTTAGGAACCTAATGGGTTTCACCTGAAGAATGGGTTGAAAAGAGCAAAGTTATTTTAATCAAGTTGGACATGATTGTAAAGTTTGAAAAACTTTATTATAAAATATGAGATATTTAAGAAATAAGGATCAATATGAGATATTAAATCTAATTTGGGCATAATTGGTATTTAATTAGAATTATTTGTAATTCTAATTAAAGTTTAATTGAAAATAGAATTTAATATTAAATAAATTACTAAAACGTCCAAAACCTATCTTAAATAGGCTTAAGCTCTATAGAGCTAGCATATCTTGCTTAACCCTCTCTATAAGAGTTATAGAATTCTCTCAACTCATTATGTGGATAATGTTAGAGGTTAGATATTTGTGTGGCTACAATGGACAAGACAGATCAAATTCGAAAATGATTTGAGAGATACAACAAGACAAAAATCAAATTTAGAAATAAGGTACGAATTAAGTTTTTACTTTATTAAGATTTGCGTTAATCATTTTATAGAATTAAAGAGATCTTGATTTTTTAGAAATCAAAGGTTACAAAAAAGTTTTGTAATTATTCCGCTAATGTCGGGACAGATCCTAACTTGATTTGTCAACAGTAATAGAAACCAGACCCATGGTGATTAAGGAATTTGTGCATCTGATAGAACTCTAGTTTCAAGGTACTAGAGATTTACTGTATTATTGCTTATAAACCGTAATGTGTAGGTATCATTACAGTATATGAGTATGTAGTATCTCACTACCCAGAAATGCTCCTCAGAAGGTGATAGCCACCTTCTGTCACACAAACCAGAGCTAATGCTCCTCAGGGAGAATGGGATTCTCTCTGTCTATGTTCTTCTATTTTTCTTCTGCCTACCTCCCTCTTCTCTCACCCCAGTACATAATATTCCCTCCCCAGGTACGTTCGGTCCCTTAACTACTTTGCCACCTCAGCATAACTACCTGTCCTCCTGCCCCTCTTCATTCTTCTAGAATAACCCTCTCTCTCTTCCCCTAAGATCCTAACAGCATCAACCTTTGCTCTCTAAATGAATGGAATGCTGCATATTCATCAGACTCGTCAATTATTTCTCAATCATAACATTGTAAAGAGTCTTCCACCACAAGGCTTGTTTAAAACCAATGTATATGTGCTTATGAGTCAAATAACAATAGAGTTTGTTAAGAAATTATTATTCCGGATGGGGAGGACAAATGGATGTTATTGTGGTGCCTACTCCGTTTCCCTTCGTTGACCATGGCTAAAGATTACGAATTAGAAAGAAGAATAGACTATCACCTTTTTATCTAGAAAGTGATGCTCTTGCTTTATCTACTATTCATAATAAGAATCAGACAACGACTTGATGCAAATCTTAAGCTGAAAATTATGAAAACTCAAATCGGAGCCTAACTAAACTCATTAGAATTAAAAATTTAAGAATTTTAATCCCCATAAGTTGTCTTGATAATATCGCATTAAGCTTCTGCTTTAGAAAGATAATAGAGTGATAAAAGTTTAGATGCAGTATATAGACTTAGTCCTTTATCACGCCTCATGTCGAATGCAGTCATCATTTTTCGCCTGTCCACGCTGTTGTCTATTTGCACCATCCTCATAGAAGTCAGAAGCATTCCCTAATTAAAGTATTAGTAGTTGGTAATTTAATCGTTGTTACACTTGACAAAGATTCTTCTTTTAGAACTACAATCGTTTATCAAAGGAAAACTACAATCGGCTCTAATTCCACTCAAAACGCACTTTAATAGCGAATTCACCAAACTTTATACGGCTTACTTTACTCTGAAAGAAATGTAAAATATTTAACACCCCTTTCATTCTAAACAAGGGCCTCGAACTCAAAATATAGGCACCCGTTGGTGGCTCAACACCAACATTGTACATGTGGATGATTATGAGACCGTAACAAAATTGAACCTCACATCTCAAAAGGCCAACTGTACCCTGAAAAACAGTGATGATTGTCCAATTCATATAACATTTGTTTTACTCTTAGGGTAATGTCTCAATGTAAAGCCATCTCATTTTCCTTTCAATCATAGAAAACAACTGTTTTTGTAGATACAATGAGTGCAAAATAGTTCAAGTATATCACCTTATCGACAATGATATGTTCCTTCTATCAACACAAAGACCTTGTAAATAAAAGAGCCGATCCACTCACCCCCCTAAGGACTAGCAGACGTGAGTCAACATACGTTCCACAAACAAGTTTTGACAAATCAAAAATTTCAGTAGGCACTTGAGTACGAATTTCTTGAACTATGTTTTCTAATGTGACAATGTTCTGATTCAGTTGATCACCCAGACTCATTCTCAGCTCAATATCACCAGACACAAGCCTGGCCACTGGTAGGCTTGATGGGAACTCCTTGAAGGGGACTACTTTCCTCCACTTTTTACCAGATAGTTTTTGAGCCAATGAGTCCATATTACTTGACTGGCCGAAGGAGAACTTTCCTATCATCTTTTCTTCCTTAAGATACAACCGTCTTCCAGAAGTTATTCTGAATGAAGTGTTCACATTCATTTTTCCAGTCATGCCATTCTTGTTATGGGGCCAATCTTGACCAATTATGATTGTGAAGCCAATATCTGACTCAAAAGCGAGATTCGCATTTGGTTTTGTTGGTCTGGATACAGTTAGATTAACAGCACCAATGAGAACCCGGGCAGGAGGCTGGCGAAGTGTTAATCCTATGTGTCTCCCAGTACAATACAATAACCGCCATTTTCCTGGAAGCAACTCCAACCAGCTCTGAACAACAAATTGAAACATAAATATGAAAGACTATCTTAGGAAATCTCCCACTGATGATTAAATTTATTATTTATCAATTAGAATTGCATGTGTATAGCATTTCATAGAACCATTTAATGATGACATTCAAGAACAAAACAAACAAAAGAAAGGTGCAGAGTCTTCTACTTCCTTTCAATTAGGACACTAATGTTGTTACCTGTTTCTATATGAATCATCAGATTGATAGTTTAATAGAAGTTAAATAATCAGACAGAACAATAAAATAGATGAAGAAACTTCATAATTAGGAAAAGAGAATAAGGATCCAAGAACAAGGTTAAAAATGGCTTACCCTTGGCCTTGAATGAGGATTCAGCATCTCCATCAACTCAATGAAATAAGCAAGCCTATTACGCTAAAAGATCAACACAAAGTTAGTCTACGTAGTCAAGCTAAAGCAAAATAGAACTTATCACTGTAATTAACAGCTCTGGTATGTGGTAGAACGAAATTGAAATTCAGGCTAAACTCTTAAAAACAAAAGCAACTAAGGTCAATTGTACCATTGCACACGTACTAGGAATATTACTACAAAGCTAGAGCATTTTTTGAGCAAATGATAAAGTTATGCTGAACAATCAAGATTCATGGTTTGAAATGCCCTAGCCTTAGAAAGGACAGATGAAACAGGACAAGAATATTGAGGAATTGAACTTAACAACACTGGCCTCCAAGTTAGAATATTTGAACTCAATTACCAGGGGAACCAACTTATAAGCCCATAAAAAATTTCCACTGAATGAACACTTCAAAGACCAAATCTTTATACTTGTACTTTTCAACTTGTTACGAAATTTTTAAGTATAGGTATGCAAATCAAACTTTTAGCAAAACAAATGGAACGTCTTAATGACCATAAAAAACCTTGCTGGAAAAGTAAGATACCTGGGGTTGATGGTATATGTATTCTTCTGCAATTCGCACTGTAGTTGAACCTAGACCCCATAAAATGCCATTCATAGATGGGGCTACTCGCCATCTTGGTCCACACAGGAAAGGGTGTCGAAGAGCATCCAAACAACTTTAGATCACAAGTATATAACAATTATTATATTTCCATAATCTCTTAAAGAGATGCATTGAATTATTTAATGCATCGAACAAAAAGCACAATTAAAGAAAGTTATCTAACACACAAATTTCGCTTAACACCTTATTCTTTTGGAGGGCTTAGTTGCAAGAAGCAAAGATAGAAGGTTCCAACCTGCTCCCCAATTGCGATCAAGCATCTACAAGAAGAATCATGATCAAAAGGCATCCATACACTAAGAACCAAGTAACTTGAACAATAAATAATTGCACTTAGAGATACCTGGAGTCCAATATTTCCATGAGGAGAATTCCTACTTAGGATTGACAATAGAAATTCACGTAGGCATGAAGGATCATTTCCCTACACTCACAAATAGTTGCCAAGTTTGAAAATGCACTTCATAAACAATATGACAACTTTAAATCAATAGGAGAAACAAAATGAGATGACAATTTGTATAATTAATTGCTAGTCATCATTTTATTATTTGCCTTTTCATTTTCTCTTATGATTGCACAAAATGGACTGATCTTCCTCTATAAGATGCAAAGTGAACCTAACCATAAGTTTTTATTTTTAATTAGAGAAACTCTGCCACCATAAAAGTAGACAACTATATGCTAATCAGGAAACTCAACCTTGTTAATGCTATATATATTCCATCAGTTATTGTCACTGCAGAAGCATGATAATGAATTTCCTTATCTATCATCCCTTATTTTTAGCCAATCCTAAATTACTTCATTATTGTAAATATTATTAGATAAGAACAATGCCTATGCTGTTGAAACCAAGCAATAGAGCCAGCTAGCCAATCACTAGAGAAACTAATGACTTTCTTTTAGGATATCAGTTTGTGAAGGAAGACCTCTGAGGAAGAAACAGAGACAAAGGATAAAGTTTCATTTTGTGGAATGTGATTCAATGCAGACAGAAGAATCATAAACTCTATCTAAGGCAAGCACTTTTTAAAGGTTCACTTAGCTTCTAGACAGTTTCATGAAAAAACAACAAGATCTGCCATCTTATACCTTGTTGAGAAATGATTTGAACCTCATAAAGATCACTGGATCCATGAGTTCCCGCAACACCATTTTCGCCATTATGAATCCAACACATCTTTGCAACATGTGTGCACTAAATGAGCTTTAGAAAGATATAGTGATAAAATTTTAGATGCAATATAGACAGTCCTTTATCACACCTTATGTCAAATGCAATCATCATCTTTCGCCTGTCCAAGCTGTTGTCTGCTTTACTGCTATTTGCACCATCCTCATAGAAGTCAGAAGCATTCCCTAGTATGCCTACCTAAAAAATAAAAATAATTATACATTAGATAACAGAGGAGATATAGTAATTTCTCAAATATCCACAAAGACTGGAACTTTTTTGCATAAGACGATTCAGCATTATAACATTATAAAATGAGCATAAGATACATTTCACAAGCAGGAGTCAGGATAAAACTTATCATTTAAATGGATCCATGGAAAAGTTTCATCTTATTGTTGTTATATAACTGTTGAAACAAACATATAAAGCTCATCAAGATTTCAAAGACACAAAACAAGCACACTTCTAGATCTAGAGTAATTTTTCTAGCTTACAGATTATTCATGTGTACCAATTAATCTTGTCCAGGTTGGAAATAGTGACCTAGTCTAGAGAACGTCTGTTTTTACCTTAATATGTCTATCCACTGGGCTAATATGCACATTTTCCAGCCTCAACTCTGTATGAGCTAGTCCATGACTATGCAAATAATTCACCTGATGTAAACAGCATCACCAGTCAAAATATTAACCGTAAAAAACGAGTATGTGTCTTAGTAAGGAACAAAAGCAGAAATACATACTCCAATCAAGAGATCCCTCATCAATATGCGTGTGATCCGCAATTGCCGAGAGACTGCAGGTCCTCCAACCGAGTCATCTCCCACCTTCCTAACAGATTCTTCGTCTAATGCAAGAGTGGTCTCCAAGGTAGGAAGCCAATTCGACTGTTGAAGCCAATGTCTTAAAGAAAAGCTACCATGATACTTCCAAAAAGAAAGGATAAGTTAAACAATCAGTGATCTTCTCTGACATCCTCAACAATTGTAACAGAAAATTTTTAAATGCAGACAACATAAGAAATCAATGAGCAGAAAATAGGAACTGAATCAGTTGAATAATGAAAAAGAAATGTTATTTTTTAATTTTTGTAAGTAAACTTTGTAGGTATTAAAGAAATTAAAGGATTCTATAGTTCCCTACATGATCGCACGATAAAAAGCACCTAACAAGGAGAATGACCTACCCCATGGACCAGGACAAATGAGTTTTGGGCATCACTTGGTGAAGATATGTAACCATGAACTTGCATCGAATAGGAATGGTACATAAGTTTACGGTGAACCAGCCTCTTCAAGACCTATAAGACACACTAATTAGAAGTTATCCAAAATAAATACAAAATGCCAAGTTACTAATAACTAAGTCCACAAACCTCTATTGCCCTTTTTCCTCTACGTTGAGCCTGTACACTTATAAGTTGTCGAAGGACAACTCTTGTGTTGTACAAATGGCTGCAATTCCATGATGCTATGAATTAAGCCACTACCTATCAAAGGTATGCCATTACTAAATAAGTGAAACACTAACCTCTTTGGGTCCTTGACAATGGCTTCAAAAATCACCTCATCTGCCTAAAGAAGGCCAAATTTAGTCATGCCAAAGTAAACATTAACCAGCCAAGGCTGACACAATTGCATGGGACAAGCAAGGTTGAGTGCATCATACCCGACCGCCAAGACCAACACTAGCACGATCAATCATCTTGAAATCAGACTTCTTGAACCTAATCACGTGCCCTGATTCTTCTTCAATGGAATCTATTGAAGAACTCTGAGCATTGCCTTCTGATGACAAACATATGACTCTCATGGAATTTCCCCGAAAATAATTCACGATTTTGGGTTGGCGACACATGGGGCTACGTCCGGGTAGTCTTGTCACTGAACTTCCTCTCAAATACCATACTTCAACTCGTTTTGAAGTTGGAGTAAACCCACTTCCGCATAAAGCCATCAATAACGAAACTTCTCTGAACTTATTATTAGAAAAGCAAACATTACATTAGCTTCATAAAGTAATCACTCTTTTAAGATATTGATTTCCATAATTTCAACACAGGTCCGTAAAGTCGCAGAAAATTAAGTTAAAGCAAGCTCTGAAAGTTCCAGAATCGTCGAATTCAGTAAGTCAAAAGAGAACGACAGAGTTTTAACTGGACTTACCAAACGAAACGAAAGAGAGAGAAGATGGAGAAATTGAGAAAGAGAGCAAGAGTAGAAATAGACACAGAACGAGGGAGGAAGGCGTGTGAGAGTTGCGTGTCAGAGTAAGGTAGGTGCGCTTCGGCCATGAGATTTTCTCGTGTCAACGTCCGTCGTTTCTGACAACTAGCTAGGATCTCTTGTGTCGTTTTTAGTTTGCCTCTCATTCTTTGCACGAAACAATATACACGTCCATGTACAGTTTGGCACGTGTTTCATTTCAACGGATAACTTCTAAAAGTGGTGGTATGAAAATTTGGGTTCAAATCGTCCATTTCGTTTTGCTCAACTATGTTTCATGCATAATATGACATAATTTTAATAATAAAACGAAGTCGTATTATTGCATGTGAAATAGGGTAAGAAAGAGTAATGAGAATAGATAATTCTGTCCCTAGAAATTTTGGCTTCAGTGTAATCTTATTCGGAGCTACACTACAAGAAAATAAGGAATTGATGATGGAAAAACGACGGAAAACAAATTGTTGAAAATTATCGACGATATCTACTTGTCGGTTGGTAAATATGTCGAGAAAATTTAATTTAGCAATGGAACAATACCGTCAACAACTAAGACAGGAATTAGTGGTGAAAAAATGAAGTATTGACATTTTTTACGGAATATTAGCAACGGAAAATTCTGTTAGTAAATTTTAAACCAATATTTCATCGTCTTCTTACGGTTGAACGTTATTAACTTAAACAAAACGACGTCGTTTAGTTTTATTTTGTGTAGCTTAAAACAAACCCGAGAGCCTCCCCCCTACCGTCGGGTCTGGTTTGTTTTTTTCTGCTCCCTCCTGCGACATCTCCTGCAACGAGTTCTCCCCCCACTTTTTGGTCCATCGTCCGTGGTGTCGTTGGCGTTGGAAACCCATCCATTAATCCCACCATTGTTGCAATTTCATGAGGTATATTGCAAACTGATTGAGTTTTGGGTTAATTAAATTTGTTTGTTTATTTGATTTGTTTCGTATGTTTGAGTAATTTGTGAATGGATAAGAATAATTAAGGTTTAAATGTTAGTATTAGAAGGTTCAGTTTTGAAATTTGGTTGTGATGTTGGGATGGTTATTTGATGCATATTAGGTGCTTGTTGAAATGCCTTTTGTTTGAAAATTTGTATTAGTAAGAAGATGAACTTGGTTAATTCTTTCTAATAGGTGTCCTTAATAGTTTGGTTTGGTTTGGCCCATTTTGAAGTACTTGAATAGTTCTTTAGTGTAATTTTCTTCATTTGTAAAGATGCCTTCCTTCATTTTCTTGATTTGGAGTCCAAGAAAGAAGTTAAGTTCTCCTATCATGCTCATCCTGAACTTCCTAATCATAAAGTTAGGAAATTATTACATATATTGTCATTAATATCATAAATAATAACATCATCAACTTAAATTTGAACAATTATGAGCTTGTACATTTTAATAAAGAGTACAATGTCAACCTTGCCTTTAGAGAATCCATTTTATAAAGGAAGTGCACTTAGCCTATCATACCAAGCTCTAAGTTCTTGTTTTAAGCCATATATGTTGGGCCCCGTTTTTGAAACCCAACATTCGGAGACCTTTGACGGATAACAATACTTGCCCTTAACAATACTAATCCTACTTTAAGGACAATATGGAATAACCTTCATTAAGGTTGTTAAATTTAAAAGAGGATTTTACAAGCAAACAGGCGAATGAACGAAGGCAGACAAATGCCACGAGGAAGACGAATGCCACCAAGCTGACGAAAGGGCAAAGGCAGACGAATGCCGCAAAACAGACGAATGCCATAAAGCAGACAAATGCCAACAAGGCAAACGAAAGAGCGAAGGTAGACGAATGCCACAAAGCAGACGAATGCCGCATAACAAACGAATGGACGAAAGCAGACGAATATCACAAGGTAGACGAATGTCACAAAGCTGACGAAAGAGCGAAGGCAGACGAATGCCACAAGGCTGACGAATGCCGCAGAACAGATGAATGGAAGAAGGCAAACGAATGCTATAAGGCTGACGAATGCCACAAAGCAAACGAAAGAGCGAAGGCAGACGAATGCCACAAGGAAGACAAATGGACGAAGGCAAATGAATGCCACAATGCAGACGAATGCCACAAAGCAGATGAAAGAGCGAAGGCAGACGAATGCCACAAGGCAGACGAATGTCGCAGAACAAATGAATGGATGAAGGCAAACGAATTAAACTTGCAGACGAAACCCGAGTCAACTTCTGATAAAGCAACTTTTGAGACGATACAAAGTCAACTTAAGACGATACATTCCTACAGACGAAATGACGTCATCACAGACAAAGCAACTTATGCAAACGATACATTTAGGACAGACGATACACTTCTACAGACGAAATTGAAGCGTCTTATACAGATGATACATTTAGGACAGACGATGCACTCCTACAGACAAAGTGACGTCATCACAGACGATGTGACGCCATTACAGACGAAGTGTCTTATACAGACGATACATTTAGGACAGACGATGCATTTACCCCTTATAAAAACCATAACTTTCGACTTCATAGTCTCAAGTTTCTATACTATACATCGATGAAAAACAAGAATTGGATCAAAATACATCAATCCCAGGAAGATGCACATACTCCTAGGGACCTTAAATTTACGCATTTACTTAACACAACAAAAGTCATACACCACTTGAATTTAGCAATACAGTTTCAAACAAGGGCATAACCCCTAAACGCAATCTGTACAAAATGCTCAATGTTTACATGCTTATCCCAAAAGTGAACTACTAACTTAGTGACAAAAGCTACTATCTTGGAATTTGCCCAAAAGCCTTGCAAGGATCACTTATCTTCTTGATCTGCACTTAAGGAGGGAATAATAGGGTGAGCTACACGGCTCAGTGGTTAACATATATATATAGCCATTGGTAACTGGCTACTTATTCAAACATATGCATATGTTATCTAGCATTCATACTCTATTTAAGAATTTGAACATGCATCAATGAATCTTAACTTAATACACAGCATACGTTTCAACCATCAACAAAACACTTTATTATGTACCTTACTCAAACATCTAAATATGCAATGCATATCAATCGGCTCGAGGGTTCCGTGAACAAAACAAAGAAACCTAAGTTTACTCCGTGAACAAAATGAATCCACTTTTTGGATTTCGTGGGCCACAAGCGGGCAGCCAGGAGAAGGCTTTACGTCGACGTTCACGTGACTTACGAAACGGTTCCTATCTCGCCCAAACACAATCAATTTATACTCAATGTCGTCAATCACAATTTGCACTATCGTGCTTCTTTCATTTTATCATATTCTTATATTTTCATGCTTTTCTTCTTTTCATGTAATTCAAAATGTCATAACCTTTTTCAAGGAATAACATGATCACAATGCCTCATGCATTTCCAAGTATTCACAATTATTTCAATTTCAAGCATAACACTTTAAACAAAACTACATACACACACATAGGCAAGAATTTTGCCCAATTGCACAATAACTATAAATACATTACCCACCATAAGCTTGCGGAAATCCAAGTCAAGCTTACCTTTCCCCTTGCTCTTGGGTAGTATTTTCTTGGTTTCCTAAAACAACCAAGGTTTCAAATCAAAACAGCATTCCAATAAAGTTCATAAACTTCAAAATCACAAGGTTTTAACAAACATAAATTTAACACAGATCTAACATACCCGTTACCCATCTAGGTTAGAAAAACCAAAACCCTAGCTTAGAAATCCAATATCGATTTGGTTTCATCTTCCTCTTCTTTCTTCCTTCATTCCTAACACAAACCCTAGCCTTTATTTAATCCCTTTTGAACCTAGCAAGAAGAAAGATGAAAACTTACCTCTAACAAGTTGATATCTTCTTCTTTTTCTTCTTTTTCTCTTCTTCCTTTCAAGCTTCCTACGATCTTCCTTCTTCTCTCTATTTCATGTTTTTCACTCTTCTCTTTTCACTCCCACGATTCTCTTATTTCCTTCTTAATTCAAGTCACAAATTTAGCTTCTTTCTCCCAATTACGCCCCTCCTTAGCTTTGTTCTCCCAATTTTGCCCTTCTTTTTTCTTTTACGGCTCTACTCCTTTAATCCACTTAACTCCTAAAGCTAACTTAATTCTAACACTTCATTCTAATTTCTAATTTCAATATTATATTCATACTTGCTAATTAATGGTTCAACTCTAAAATAATAAAACAAATAAAAAATAATTAAAAAAATTCGGGGTCCAACAATTCCCTCTTAAAAGAATTTCGTCCTCGAAATTCTTACCTAAGTCCATGAAGAGGTATGGATACTTCTCCTTTATGGCTTCCAAAGGCTCCCATGTTGCCTCCTCTATCGAATGGTTCTTCTATAAGACTTTAACCAGCTTTATAATCTTGTTCCCCAAAACCTTTTCCTTCGAGTCCAAAATTTCCACTAGTTGCTCCTCATACGTCAAATCCTCCCTTAACTGAACCTCTGAAGGTTGAACTATGTGCAATGGATCGGATCGATACTTTCTCAGCATCGATACATAGAAGACATTATGAATCTTAGATAATTTTGGTGGCAAAGCTAATTTATAGGCTAAAGGCCCAATCTTCTCAATGATTTCATAAGGGCCTATATATCTCGGTGATCGCGCGTCGTAACGCTAGTCAAAATTAATTAACTAGACTACTACTGTAGCAGTGATGAGTCTAGGTCGATCCCACAGAGAGTACGTGTAAAGTCTAGGAAATGAAATTAATCGGTGTTTATGAAAAAGAGGGGGTTTTGGATTTTTGAAATAAAATAAAATAAAACTAACTAATAAAAACTAATTAAAGAAAACATGCAATAAAATGATAAAGATGGGGAATTCGGTAGGGACCCGGTTCTTTAGTTCAATCTCAGCCTAAACCTTGACTAAGAATATTTTATTAATTTGTTGTTCTTTAACCTCTCCTAGAAACTATTAATCGTGGGTTAAAAATTGACCCGAGTTTTTCCTTAGGTTTTGTTTAATCAAGATACGATCGTTAATTAAACCTAACCACCTAACAACCTAGGATA
>JAOSBM010000006.1:15452992-15467241 GCA_027568955.1 Erythroxylum tenue
TACGCTTTGTAGGCCAGCACTCTGCACCATATAACATGGTTGGCCGAATCACCATTCTATAGAACTTCCCTTTGAGTTTTAAAGGGACCTTCTTAACACATAAAACACCTGATGCACTCCGCCATTTGACCCACCCAGATCCAATACGATGTACTATATCATTATCGATGCTACCATCTCTCTGAATGATAGATCTGAGGTATTTAAAACTCGATTTGTGTGGTATGATGTCAGTACCAATTGCTACCGCTGTCTCGTGTACCATTTGGCTACCCAAAAAGTTACATTCTAAATACTCCATCTTAGACTTGCTCATTCTGAAACCTTTTAATTCTAACGCTTCTCTCCAATGTTCTAACTTGGCATTGACCCCCTCCTTGGTCTCATCCACCAGGACAATATCGTCAGCAAATAACATACACCAAGGTACCTTTCATTGAATGTTTCTAGCAAGTTCATCTAACACTAAAGTGAACAAAAATGGGGCTTAAGGCTGAGCCTTAGTATAGTCCAATACTAATTGAGAACGCTTTCGTGTCGCCTCCTATCGTCCTTACGCTAGTCAATGCTCCTTCATACATATCCCTAATCACTCTGATATAAGTCCTACGAATGCCCTTTGCCTCCAAACACCTCCATATGAGTTCTCGCGGAACCATGTCATACGCCTTCTTCAAATCTACAAAAACTATATGCAAATCCTGTCTTCGTTCCTTGTAACATTCCATCAGTCTCCAAAGTAGATGTATTGCTTCTGTCGTGGACCTACCATGCATAAATCCGAATTGGTTGTCCGATATAGAAGCAGCTCTCTGGATTCTCCTTTCAATTACCTTCTCCCACAACATCATGGTATGACGTAATAGTTTAACGCTTCGATAATTGTGACATTGTTGGATGTCTCCTTTGGCCTTGCATAAGGGGATTAACCTACTCAATCTCCAGTTATCCGGCATCTTGGTTGACTTGAGGATCACATTAAAGAGCTGAACTAACCACTCAATACTGACAACTCCTAAACGCTTCCATACCTCTATAAGGATCTCATTCGGCCCTACGGCCCATCTACTCCCCATCCCCCTCAAAACCTTTTTAAATTCTCCCCTTGTGATCCTCCCCCATGAGTACCCGTTTAGAAATTGTACCGACACGGGGTGTTCCCTTAACTCTATGTTGACCAAAATATCCTCGTTATAAAGGTCATAAAAGTATCTCTGCTACCTCCTTTTGATGGCTTGGGCCTCAGTGAATACCTGTCCTGCTTCGTCACAGATACAGCAAACTTGGTTGAAATCCTCCATCTCACGTGCCCTAGCTCTTGCTATCTTGAAAATTCTTCGTGCTCCTTTGATCTTATCCAAATCCCTGTACGTATTCTCGTAGGCTTCTCCTTTAGCCACTGAGATAGTCTTCTTTGCCTTCTGTTTTGTCAGTCCATACCTTACTCTATTAGTTACCCGCTCCTTCTCTGTTGCATTTGCCAACAGAGCTTTAAAAGCTCTCTTTTTCTCCTTTACCGTCCCGTAGACCTTGTCTGACTACCACCAGAACTCCATCCGCCCCCTCCCCTATCTTTTAGAAACCCCAAGGAGTTTTGTGGCGGTCTCTCTCACTACAGGAGCTACTCCCCGCCACATCCGATTCGCATCCCCACTCACATCCCATGTTGTATTAAACCGAACCTGAGTCCTAAAATGTTCCACCATGTCCCCTTCTAGTCTCCACCATCTGATTTCGTTAAATCGCTCGGTGAATTGCTGTGCCATCCATCCCTTAATCCCTAAATCCAAAACTAACAATTTATGTTGGGTTGATAGGCATGTGGCCTAAAGTACTTTGCAATCCTTGCACCATGATCTGGCTCTTGTCCTAACAAGGAGATAATCAATTTGTCTTCATACTTTTGAATTAAAGTTGAGCTACATTGTACAATTTTTTCACAAATTGCAAAAAAATTGATTGTACTATAAATGTTTATAAATTAGCATCTACTTAGCATGCCAAGTGAGAAGAAGAAAGACGAAAGTAGCTTAACCTTTTTGTATAACCTTGCATAAGCTTCCCATCGTTTCACTTGTAAGGAAGATCTTCTGTTTGCAACTGCTTCAGAAGCTGCCAAACCAGAGCTCACAGCGACAAGCAATTCTCTTCCACCGTTATCCACTCTGAAGTCAGATTTTCAAATTGTTAGAAAATAAAAGATTAAGTTTGATTTCCTTTCCTAATTTCTAGTTGTTTCTATTTTTGAATAAAAGACCCAAATCCCTAAATTGGGGTTAAGGATCCTTAGAAATAAGGTAGTGTATATTTTAGTTACTATATTTAGATTATTTCTGTTTTTATTAGTCTTTTCCAAGGGTACAAAGTATCCTATAAATTCAATGTATTCTATCATAAATAAAAATGAGAAAATAAAGTTTTCCTCAAAAATCCTACGTGGTATCAAAGCCATAGGGTTCAAATCTGAAAAATGGCAAAGACTGCCATGACTGGTGAGCAGAACCCAAAACACATCAGAGGTTACCTCTAAAACAAACCCAGACAGCTCTCTCTATACTGGTGTTGATAATATAAACACCAATTCTTATTTACAAATTTTCGTTCAAAAACTGAACAGAAGAAACTACCTTGAGTGGTCTCAGTCCGTCAAACTTGTACTTGAAGGCAGAGGAAAGCTCGGGTACATTACTAGGAAAGAGAAGCAGCCTGAAGAAAAGGAGCCTGGCTTAAAAAGATGGAGGGCAGAAAATTCCTTGTAACAACATGGCTTCTAAATTCGATGGAGGCAACAATTGCAAAGCCGAACATGTTCCTGCTAACAACCAAAGCAGTGTGGGACTCCATCTGGCAAACGTACTCAGACTTGGAGAATTCTTCACAGATTTTGGCAATCCAAGCAAGGAGATCGTGAGATTACTGTGTATTACAATGAGATGGTGGCTCTTTGGTTGGAACTAGATCAATGTTATGAAGATCAATGGGAGAATCCAAATGATTGTGCAAGGTATAAGAAAAGAGAAGAGAATGATCATGTCTATATGTTCCTTGCCGGAGTAAATAGGAGCTTAGATGAGGTAAAGGGAAGAATTCTTGGCCGAAAACCACTTCCCTCAATTTGTGAGGTTTTTTCAGAGTTATGGCAAGAAGAAAACAGAAGGAGAATCATGCTCAGCAATGTTGCACCACCAACCGAGGCTGAGAACTCAGCTCTTGTTTGCCAGAACTCAGGAGGAATTGATGAAGACGGAGAAAGGAATTATCGAACATGGTGTGATCTTTGTAGAAAACCATGGCACACTAAAGAAACATGCTAGAAGATTCATAGGAAGCGAGCACATTTAAAGAAAAAAAAACAAGAAAGGAATGGCAGGGCACTTCAAACCGCAACTGATGATTCCCAAGAGCAATCAATCCACTCGGATGAGCAACCTTTCACAAAGGAACAGTAAGAGCATCTGCACAAACTTTTTAAACCTCCACAATTCTCTGTTACTCCTTCATGTTCTCTTGTAGCCCAAGGTAATTCTTGTGTTACAGCCCTCTCCAGTTTTGGTCTTTCTCCAAGTCTTTAGATTATAGATTCCAGAGCAACAGATCACATGACAAATTGCTCCCAACTGTTCTCATCATATAATCCATGTGCACGAAACAAAAAAATTAAGATTGCTGATGGATCTTTTTTTACAATAGCCAGGATTGGTTCAATCAAAGTTTCCTCGCTTATAACTCTTTGCAATGTACTTCATGTTCCAAAATTGTCTTGTAACCTTCTTTCTATCAGTAAAATAACCCGTGATTTAAAGTATCAAGCTAATTTCCATCCAACTCATTATGAGTTTCAGGAAACGGCCTCGAGGAGGATGACTGGCAATGCTAGGGAAAAAGGAGGACTGTATTTCTTTGAAGATGGAACAATCCTAGGTAAAATACCAGTCAGTAGTTTATGCTTTGAATCTGAATTTTCTTCTAGTAATCATGAAATAATGCCGTGTCACTATAGACTTGGTCATCCAAACTTTCATTACTTAAGACAATTATTTCCTCCTCTTTCTATTAATAAAAATCCATCTTCATTTCAATGTGAGATTTGTATGTTTGCAAAACAACACCGAGCCACTTATCCTCCAAGACCATACAAACCCACTAAACCATTTTCTTTAATTCATAGTAATGTTTAGTCTTGGAAAAAAATGGTTCGTCTTATTTATAGATGATCACACTAGAATAAGTTGGGTATATTTATTGAAAGAAAAATCTGAGGTTGAAGAAGTTTTTAAAAACTTTTATACCATGGTTCAAACACAATTTGATGAAAAAATTCAGATCTTTAGAAGTGATAATGAGAAGGAATTTTTTAATAAGATATTGGGGAGTTTTTTTTTTTGAAAAGGGAATCATTCATCATAGTTCATGCAATGATACCCCCAAAAGGAGTTGCGGAGAGAAAAAACAAACGTCTACTGGAAGTATCAAGAGCATTACTTTTCACAAAAAACGTTCCAAAGTACCTTTGGGGTGAAGCTATTCTCACAACAACCTATCTTATTAATCGAATGCCATCAAAGATTTTAGATTTCAAAACTCCTTCAAAAAAATTTTCAAAAAAATATTCATCATCTCGGATAGTATCCGATTTACCCATTAAACTCTTTGGATGCATAGTTTTTGTCCACAATCATGACCCAAATCCTAGAGCTCGGAAATGTGTTTTTGTAGGATATTCACCTATTAAAAATGGCTATAAATGCTATGATCCTACTTTGAAAAAAATGTTTGCTTCCATGGATGTATCCTTATTTGAAACGACCCCTTTTTTTAAGTCTCCTCTTCAGGGGGAGAAAAATAATGAAGATCTGACTTGGGATAAACTCAAAACCTTGGTGAATGAAGATCTTTTCCAGATTCAGAATAATTCAATGTCTGAACCTGTGTCAAACATCTCACCAACAAAGACTGTTTTAACTCAACCTGAACAAGACCAAAGTGAAAAAAAAGATGGGCCAAGTCTTGTCCTAGCAGAAAATAATGATTCCTTTGAAGGAGATGAAAGAAAGAAAAATTTTGGATTGATTTACATCCAGAAAAACTTGACTCAGGAAAAGATGTCCGAAAATTCCCAACAAGGCTAAGATTTCAACTCGGGGCAAAACCGAAACTCTTCGAGTATGCCTCTTTCAGTTCAAAACTCTCCAGGTGATACTCCCTCTTATATTCTATTTCTGAAGAAAAACCCATTACAAATATTTATATTCCTATTGCTCTTCGGAAAGAGGTTAGGTTGTGTACTAAACACCTAATGTCAAAATTTGTCTTATAAAAACCTATCTCCTACTTTCTCCTTCTTCACTAATCAAATGTCACTTGTGGAGAATCCAAAAAATGTTCAAGATGCTTTATAGGTTCCTGAATGGAAGGAAGCAATTCTAGAAGATATGAGAGCTCTTGAGAAGAACAAAACATGGGAAGAAATGGATTTGCCAAAAGACAAGGATCGTAGGGCAACTCGGATGGATCCCTAGAGAGATATAAATCGCGGTTAGTTGCTAAAGGCTTCACCCAGACGTACGGAATCGATTACATGGAGACCTTTGCTCTAGTAGCAAAAACTAACACTATAAGAGTGCTTCTTTCATTGGCTGCCAATCTAGATTGGCTTTTACAACAATTAGATGTCAAGAATGCATTCTTGAACGGAGACTTGGAAGAAGAAGTTACATGGATGCTCCACCGGGTTTCGAAGAAAAATTTGGCTCGAAGGTATGCAGATTAATTAAATCCCTTTATGGTTTGAAGCAATCACCCTGGGCTTGGTTCGAGAAGTTTACTTGCTCGGTAAAAAGGCAAGGTTATACACAATCTCAAACAGATCACACAGTGTTCTTTAGGCACTCATCAAGTGGAAGAATCACAGCCTTCATAGTCTATGTCAATGACATTATCCTGACAGGCAATGACTTAGAAGAGATGTATCGCTTAAAGAAGAATTTGGCTACTAAGTTTGAAATCAAAGATTTAGGTTCGCTCAAATCTTTCCTAGGAATGAAAGTATTAAGATCCAAAAGGTTGTTGTTAGCCAAAGAAAGTATGTACTAGATTTATTGAAAGAGGCAGGGATGAGTGGATGAAACTGGTAGATACACCAGTGGATCCAAATGTGAAACTAGGAAATAGCAAAGGAGGATGCCAATGGATACAACAAGATATCAGAAGCTAGTTGGTAAGTTAATTTATTTATCTCATACTTGGCCAGACATAGCCTTCGTAGTTATCCTTGTGAGTCAATTTATGAACTCACCTACAAAGGAACACCTAGACGCTACCTACCGTATTCTACGTTATCTGAAGAAATCTCCAAACAAAGGCCTATGTTTTAGAAAAAAAATCAATTTAGGATCGAAATCTACATTGATGCATATTGGGCTAGGCCCTCTACTGATTGGAGATCAACAAAGGGATATTGTTCCTACGTGTGGGGTAATTTGGTAACTTGGAGAAGTAAAAAGTAGAGTGTAGTAACAAGAAGTAGTGTTGAGGCTGAATATAGAGCAATGGCCAGTGGTGTTTGTGAAATACTATGGCTGTAGTGGATACTAAAAGAGTTAAAGTTGCCTATAGAGACTCCTATGAAGTTATACTGCGATCACAAAGCTGCAATCAATGTAGCAAATAACCCTGTGCAACATGATTGAACTAAACATGTTGAATTTGATCAACATTTTATCAAAGAGAAGTAGGAGGATTAATCTGTATGCCATTGTTCCAACAAAACAACAACCAACAGATATCCTCACAAAGGGATTGAGCAAGCCATCATTTGATTCCTTATTAGCAATTTAGGTTTGCATGATATCTATGCACCAACTTGAGGGAGAGTGTTGGAAAATAAAAGATTTAGTTTGATTTCCTTTCCTAATTTCTAGTTGTTTCTATTTTTGAATAAAGGACGTGAATCCCTAAATTGGGGTTAAGGATCCTTAGAAATAAGGTAGTGTATATTTTAGTTACTATATTTAGATTATTTCTGTTTTTATTAGTCTTTTCCAAGGGTACAAAGTAATCCTATAAATTCAATGTATTATGTCATAAATAAAAATGAGAGAAAATAAAGTTTTCCTAAAAAATCCTACACAGACCATGGCTTATGAATTCAATTTCATAAGGTATGAAAAAATTGATAAGCAGCAAACTAATTGTTGAGAAAACATTCAACCCCAAACTTAAGTTGTAGTGTGGGGCCAGTAATGGACTATATATAGTTGTAGCATGCTCTCTCTCGTAAATGGTAATGAAAACAAGGCACAAATCCAACATAAAAGAGAAAGCACAAATTGAACTATAAGGTGAGGTCAATGATTATATATTATTCTAACTAGAATAAACCTATAAACACGACATACCTTATTATAACAGCAGCGAGTAACTGACTTCCTTCTACTCTAAGGACTGGATGCCCAACTCTCAAGGATCTGTACTTATGGAATTGATCAATTTCCATGGTACTGTGACCTTTAATTTCATTGGAGAAGTATGAACCATTCATTTCAAATTCATCCATGTTGCTAACAGGAAACAACTTGTTCCCAGTTTCTTTATAAAGCCAATGTGCAGCAAGTCCATGCTCAGCACACTCGTGCATTTTCTGCAAATTATTGCATCATTCTAGCAAGCTGAATACAAAATTATAGCACCTTATTTTTGGTTCTGAAAATTAGAGAAACCTGGCACCTGTGTTCTTATTTGCACTTCAAGAGGTGCACCATCAAGACCTTGCACTGCAGTATGCAGAGACTGCAATAATTAAACAAAAAGTTAAATTAAACTATGAACAAAAATAAAGGTAGCAATATGAATTCTTAGATCATTTTCCCACAATATCAACAGAGGATATATGTTGTGAAACCAATACCATCACAATTGGTAGCCAACTGTGAACAAAAATAAGCGTAGTGATATGCATTGTTAGATCATGTTCCCACAATATCAACATAAAACATATGTTGGTAGCCAAAAACCATCACAAGACCAAACAAATTTCCAGGAACTATTTTAGTTTAAGAAAAAACACAAACTTTCATGCATAACAAAAGTGCAAGTGGACTTCTAAGTAGATAGGATGACTTCCCTCCTAGATTAGAAATGTTTAATAACATTGGTAGTATCAATAGTAAAAGATATTGTGGGAAACATGAACATTTTAGGATTCTTATATCTTTTTAGGATAACCTATTTAATTAGGATATCTAATGATCATTAGATCTCATTATTCTTGTTTCCTGCTCAGTTGTAACATGTATACAATTGACCCTCTTGTAACCTATAAGTAAGCAATGATAGAAAATATTTTCTCAAAGTTTGAAATGGTACTAAACCTATAAGACTTAGAATTCTTGAAAAAGACCTTAGATATGCTTAGAGAACATCTTTATTGCCCAAATATGAGAAGATATGTTGAGAGGGGGGAGTGTCGAAAAACTCATGATCATTTTAGGATTTTTTGTATCTTTTTAGGGTTTCCTATTTAGTTAGGATATCCTACAATTATGAGAAATCATTTCTTTGTTTCCTTTCCAAGCAGTACAGAAAATATTTTCTCAAAGTTTCACAGAAAGTAAAAGCAACCTAGAAGTAAACACCAAAAGACACAGCAACTAGCACATTGCAAATATAGGTAAATAAAACAACCAAAGAGTGATTTGAATAAAGTACTATTAATTTCTTTATCTGTCAATAAAACCAGCAATGGTGAGACTGAATAGTTCTTAATCACTGTCCATATTCATATACCATTCATTTACTTCTAAAGTAGTAAAATCCTAAAGTAGTAAAATCCCTAACTACAATCCATCAGCCCCAACCCACAATAACTTAGAATCCATCTAAAGATCAACCAAGCATCCAACTAAAGATCAACCATGTGTTAGGATCTAATTGAGGCTTTTAACATGAGATTAAATGAACATTTAGGAAATGTCAACTTGAGTGCAATATGCTGAAATTGCAAGTTCAAATCACTAATCTACATGGGAAGCAACAAGCTTTACTTCTTGGGTTTTTGTTACTTAATATAAATAAGCGATAGGACACATCACCTGATAGCCACTAGGCTTTGGGTTGACAATGTAATCATCAAATTCACCATCAATAGGGGTCCACAATCTGCATATTAAGATAATAAAATGAAGAAATTACAGTTTTTTCCTTTTAGAAACTAAAATTCATGTTCATCATGCCAATGGCAAGCCTAAACTTTTAGCTTGCAAAAGGTTTGTCATTGTCATATTATATTTTAATTAGTAAAAGCTAGAAAGGAATACAACAAGCATGAAATTGGAAAATAAAACATGAGGTAAAATTTTGCAACAATATCATTGACAATTTTATATCTTGAGGCGTTCAAGTTTTACCCCTCAGTCTATTATCCAATCAAGATTTTCTGGATAAACAATTTGCGACAAAGATGGAAGAATCTTATGTGGTCTATGAAAGTAAATATAAAGAGAAGGAATGGAGCCAAAGAATTAACACGAGGTTTAACATGGTTTGGCTATAAAGCCGACTTCAATAGACGAATTATTAGAACTAGGTCTTTATTAGGGTTTATGTAAGTTTCGTAGTACAATCAATCCTTATTTATAAGGTGACAAACATATCTCATCATAACCACATTCCTTATTAGGAGGATATATATAATATTTTATATTGAATACTAAATATCCAAGATATTAAGCATGCTCAATAAGTTTCATTGAACACAAAATATGTTCTAAATTGCAAGGTGAGTACAAACAAATAATTGACGTACCTGTGAACTATGTCGAGAAGACTGTAGCAGGACTGAATTGCTGGTCCATTTAAAGTTCCGTTCTTATCTCCAACAACAACCCTCAATGCCCGAGTATCATAAACTTTATTAATGCCAACATCTTTTCGCTTCATCTACAAAAGAGAAAAATAGAAATGTACTATATCCACATATAATAAAGAGCCTCTATAAGAGCTCCTTAAATTTACAAAACTTCTAGAGTAACTATAAAATCTTTTTACAACATAAATAAACCAGTAACAAAGTGGAAAAAAACTAGTGGAGATTAATTAAAGAAACCCGAAGATTTTTTTTTGCGAAAATTAATAGATTTCATTATAAGAAAAAATATACAATCTAGATGACAAAACTAGTATAATCCATAGAATCTAGATTACAGAGATTTATGGTTCCTAGTAATCGTCTACATCTTGAGATCAAGGGAACTTGCGAGACCACTTAATCCAGTATTACTCCAATCCCCATCTGCTCTTCATGTTACTTGTCAGATTCTAGGCAGTATGGGAGTGGAATGACAACAAGGGCCATACCCAAAGAGATTCTAGCAAGTCTTAAAAAGTTTGATGAAAAAAACAAGGTGGAGTTGGTTAGGGAAATAATAAGGGAAGAAATAAAAAATGTTACTTTCTCAATGAACCCTAATAAAGCCCTACGACTGGATGGATACAATGGGAGATTTTGTCAAAAACATTGGGATATTATAGGGGAAAAAGTGGTAGAAGCAGTGGGAGAGTTCTTTAAGAAAGGAACAATTCTCAAGATAGGAATAAAACATTTCTCTACCTTGTTCCTAAACAAAGCAATGTAAGGAAGTTAGAACAATCCAAGCCAATAGCTTGTTGTAACTTCCTATACGAAATTATCACGAAGATAATAGCTAATAGACTGAGAGCAAGCCTAAGAAAGTTAATCAGCTCAGAACATAATGCAATCAACAAGGAGAGATCTATGGGAACCAATATCCTACTATGTCCGGAATTGTTCGAGGGGTATAATGCTAAGAGGAGAATGAGAAACTGCATTATAAAGATGGAACTTGCAAAGGCCTATGACTCAATCAACTGGAGCTTCCTATTTAATACAATGGAAGCAGTAGGTTATCCTCCCATGTTCAGAAAATGGGTAGAGGAATGTGTAATCACTGCTTCTATGGCAATCCCAAGGGATGGGGAACCTACAAACCTGATCAAAGCAAGGAGGGAACTAACGCAAAGGGACCCATTATCCCCTTAGTTGTTTGTAATTTTCATGGAGGTATTGTCAACTCTGATCGAGAGCAATATGCAGAAGCACCCAGAATTGAGGGGGATTCTGGGAACTTAGGTAGCTTAGATTTGTGGGGTCAAATGGAGACAAACCAATCCAAGCTCCGATTGAAGTCCCACAGCAAGGTGCCAAGAAGTGGAGTACATCTCTTGTGGGTTTCTATCTGGAGAAGAGGTTACCTTTTCCAGTTGCTATCAAACGGGCAAGTGCTACATAGAGGAACAAGAGTTTCGTGAATACTATGGTAAACGAAGATGAATTCTTTATATTCAAATTCAACACCGAAAGAATGCACAGAAGGTGATAGAAGCAAGGCCATGGAACATAATGGGCCATCCAATTCTTATTAAGAAGTGGCGGCCTAGCGTTACCTTGGATAGAAGCAAGCTTCATTCAACTCCATTATGGGTGAATATTCAGAAGGTTCGCTTGGAGTATTGGTCTGCAGAGGGTATGAGATATATTGCCAATAGCATTGGAAAACGCTTAGGTTTTGATGAGAATATTGCCTTAATGAAGAGGATTAGGTTTGCTAGAGTTTGTTTTGATGTTGATAAATCAAGGAAGGTTCCGGATACCCTTCAAATCAAGAAGCTAGATGAGAAAGCAGAACTTTTAGAGGATTCAATAAGAGTAAAATATATGTGGAGACCAAAGATGAAAGAAGAGAAGCAGGTTTGGAAAAGAAAAGAGTGGCAAGAGGGGAATCCGACGAATGAGGGATGTCCAAGCAAAGAGAAAGGTATCCTAGTAGAAGGAGAGGCATCACTTGAAGAGAAAAATTTCCAGAGCATGAATCAGGAGGATAATCAAGTGGTAGGGAATGGGCAATACAAAAAGAATTAGGTGGAGAGTAATATGACAGGGATTGTAGCACAGACAGAGGGGGATAATCGAGGATCAGGTAATGGGAAACGAGTAATTAATTTGGAAGGGACTAATATGACTGAGAAGGTAACACAAACAATTGGGCATAAGGGAGTAGGGCAGGAGAAAGAGACAATTGGCACTACAGTGATGGAAAGGTGTGAAACTTCTGTTACCAAAAGTGACACAATAGCTACAACTTACGTTTGAATAGGAAGTATAGGCAGAGAAGGGCAAGTAAAAAGAAAATATGATTAAGGTAGCAGCATGGAATGTTATAGGCCTAAATAGCCTAAATAAATAACTTGTGATTAAGGAGTTTTTTAAGAATAGCAAGTTATACTTTCCTGGTTTATTGGAAACCAAAATAAAAAAAGGGAGCAATTGGAGAAGAGTTTATGGTTTGTAAACAAATGGAGCGTAATGAGCAACCATGATCATCATTTCAATGGAAGAGTGATAATAGGCTTCAATCCTCAGAAAGTGGAAGTCGTGAAGCAACTTGAAAATGATTAGTTGACAAATTGTGGTGTCATGATTAAAGCTACTGGGACAATGATTGCAATTACAGTGATATATGCAACAAACCATAAATTCCAGAGACAACATGCATGGAATGAGCTGGAGAAAACTAGCACATCAGTGAGTCATCCATGGATAGTCATCAGAGATTATAACTGCTCTTTAAAATTAGAAGAACCAAGGGGAGAGAGAAGACGGAAACATGTAGATTGTCGAAAACTTCAAAAACCTGTGGATAGGACAAGTTTAGCTGATCTTAAATGATATGGTGACTTTTATACTTGGAATAATAAGCAATCAGGGGAATGGTTTTTGTTGAGAAAATTGGATAGATGTATGGTTAACTATACTGACATTGCTTAGTAGAGAAATAGTACAACCAGAACTAAAAGCTAAAGCTGAGGCTTTAGAGGAGCTAAAGAAATGTCAGACGAGATTATTGGACATACCAAAAGTTCTGCAAATGAGAAAAGCAAAATCTGCACAAGTGGAAAAGTATAATCAACTGCTGATTAGTACTGATAAACAACTAAAGCAGAAATCTAGAACGATCTGAGGAGGGTGAGAGATGTACTAAGTATTTTATGAGTTCAATCTTAGCCAGGGGAAACAAGAATTTTATTAGAATGTTGGAGGATGAAGCAGGGCAAATCGATGAGGATCTAGAAAGTAAGAAGGGGGTTGCCTTAGAGTACTTTACTAGGCAGTATGGGAGGGGAATGACAACAAGGGCCATAACCAAGGAGATTCTAGCAGGTCTTAAAAAGTTTGATGAAAAATACAAGGTGGAGTAAGGGAAGAAATAAAAAATGTTAGTTTCTCAATGAACCCTAATAAAGCCCTACGACTGGATGGATACAATGGGAGACTTTTTCAAAAACATTGGGATATTATAGGGGGAAAAGTGATAGAAGCAGTGGGAGAGTTCTTTAAGAAAGGAGCAATTCTCAAGATAGGAATAAAGCATTTCTCTACCTTGCTCCTAAACAAAGCAATGTAAGGAAGTTAGAACAATCCAGGCCAAAAGTCTATTGTAACTTCCTATACGAAATTATAACGAATATAATAGCTAATAGACCGAGAGCAAGCTTGAGAAAGTTAACCAGCTCAGAACATAATGCATTAAAAAAGGAGAGATCTATGGGAATCAATATCCTACTATGTCAGGAATTGTTCGAGGGGTATAATGCTAAGAGGAGAATGAGGAACTGCACTATAAAGATTGATCTTGCAAACGCCTATGACTCAATCAACTGGAGCTTCCTATTTAATAGGATGGAAGCAATAGGTTATCCTCCCATGTTCAAAAAATGGGTGGAGGAATGTGTAATCACTGCTTCTATGGCAATCCCAGGGGATGGGGAACCTACAAACTTGATCAAAGCAAGGAGGGGACCAAAGCAAAGGGACCCATTATCCCCTTACTTGTTTGTAATTTTCATGGAGGTATTGTCAACTCTCCTCGCGAGCAATATGCAGAAGCACCTAGAAATGTAGGGAATTCTAGGAACTTAGCCAGACTTAGATTTGTGGGGTCAGATGGAGACAAACCAATCCAAGCTCCGATTGAAGTCCTCCAACAAGGTGTTAAGAAGTGGAGTACATGTAACATCCCGTTACCCGTGTTAGGGCTAGAATGGTGAATTTTGCTAATTGGATGAGAAATTAGGAAAATGCACTTCATGCATAATTAATTGTGACATGCACATTTTTGCACATTTATATGATTGTACATGCATTCTTTGACATTTCCGGGTACAATTGAGTTGTT
>JAOSBM010000006.1:15475626-15488898 GCA_027568955.1 Erythroxylum tenue
ATAGGTTCTGGTAAGACATGAAGGAAAACAGTGGGTGTTTTGTGCAGGTTCTGGTTCCTTTCCTTAGTGCAATTGGTGGGTCCTCAACACTTGTTTCTTTTGGTTCTTCTGCTGGTTCAAATGACTCACCTCGTGGTTCACAATCTGGCGTGGTATTTTCATTTGGAAGTTGAGCAACAGCACAAATGGGAGATTGAACTTGTGCTGGTCGAGAGACTGATACCTTTCTCCTGGAATAAACTTACAGTGGCTATTTGGCAATAGGTGTGGCAGTAGATGTGGCTGACTCAATTGAGGAAGAAGTGGATTTAGGGGCAAAAATAGATTCAGGCACGATTATGTCTTGAGATTGAACAATACTAGGATCTAGAAGAAACATATCCTTTGCCTTATCTTCACTCAAGATCTCCCCCTAAAGATGAGTTTGCTGGAAAAAAAAAATCATTCTCAACAAAAGTAACATCAGCTGAGATAAAAAAAAATTTAGAAGGTGGATGAAAGCATTTATAACCCTTTTGGGTTGAGGAATAGCCAATAAAAATGCATCTAAGAGCTCGTGGATCTAATTTGTTCCTATTGTGAGAATGGATATAAACAAATGCAACACAACCAAAGATTCGAGGTATCCGATTGTTAGAGACAGAAAATTTTGGAAAAAACTTTGTGAGTATTTCAATTGGACTTTTGAACCCAAGAACCCGTCTGTTAATGAGATGGGCAGCAGTTAAGACTACTTCACCCCAGTATTGTTTTGGAACATTCTTATGAAATAGCAATGCTCTAGTGATCTCTAGGAGATATCCATTTTTCCTCTCAGCCACCCCATTTTGTTGTGGAGTAGTAACACATGATGACTCATGAATAATTCCTGTTTTTTGAAAAAATGATGAAAGGGTTTGATTGAAATAGTCCTTGGCATTGTCTGATCGAAATCTCTTAATTTTGACATCAAATTGAGTATGGATCATGTTGTAGAACTTAGGAAACACAGTGACTCGAGTACCCGAAACATTTGGAATAGTAGAAGGTCCCCAAATATCACTATGAATGAGAGAAAATGGAACAAAGGTTTTATTGTTGCTTATTGCAAAGGAAGCACGTTTGTGCTTTGCAAGTTCACAGTCATCACAATGAAAAATTTCAGACTTAAGATCTCTAAACAATGAAGGAAACATGAACTTTAGAATTCTAAAATATGGGTGACCTAAACGAGCCAATATCTCTGATACCATGTGAAATATCAGCAGAGAAGAAAACAATTTCATTCTCATGTTAGTAGGTTACAGCTATATTCAATATATATACAAGTGTCTATACTAAATAAAGTATCAGATTTCCTAAGATACATGGAAATCTGTATCTTATCATAATCCCTAGAAATTAGGGATTCATAAGATTTCTATAGCTATACAATCTTCTAGATAATACTGCATGATTCTACATAATCCGACAGTTCTCCAGTTTCTTCTTTTCATTATATGAAAGATAATTAATTATTTTATCAATGCTACTCATCTAGTAAAGGTATATTGTTGTTGTTGTATGTAGATGATAAGCTCATAATTGGGAATAGTTCTACTAGAAGGCAATATCTTAATGTGTCCCTTTATCTTATGTTCAATAAAGGATTTAAGGCCTTTACAACATTTTCTTGACATAAAGGTTGTTCAGTCAAAACATGGCATATTACATCTTAACATGGATGACATATTTACATTTAAGTAAATATATTCTTGACATGCTCAATAAAGCTAGAATGTTCAAGTCCCATCTTTATATTCTCCCAGAGTCCCAATAAAAAATTATGTATTGATGTCATTCCTTGATGTCATCCCATAAATCAATGATATTTTGTCTATATTTTCAGTGTATAGCTTAAAAGAAAGTTGCAAACTGGCATCTAACACATTTACCAATGCTCAAAGCTAATAATGATCTAAGCTCTGAAAATGCTTAAAAAAAAAAGAACATGTATATCTTCCATTCAGAGCTTCACATCACTAGGGCCACGGGAACATAATATTAGAAAATAGATAGAAATTTTAGTCTAGGATTGTCAAACACCAAATCAAATTGGAAATTGATGACATTCTTCCTTACTAGTTGTAGTAAGTTAAAATAAACCATAAAGGTTTTGACATACCTTGCTATAGATGCTAAACAAGCTCTTTAGTCGACTCGACAATGTAACTTCCATCCCTGGGACATAACTATAAGCAAGAGAGAGAGAGAAAGAGAGATTCTTTATAAATAAACAAATTGATAGTAATTATGGCTGCATATGGGACGTCAATTTTACAAATAATTGTGAAACATGAAAGTAGATAAGTGCTTGTATATAAAACAAAAGGCAATAATGTCAACTGGAAGCAATACTTACGAAGTGGTTAGATATAGCTCCCTCTCTAATGCTTCCTCACAAGCAGCAAGAGATGCTAGAGCAGTTTTAGCATCCTGTAGGACCTTCAACTTACCTTGACTCTCACATGTTTTACCAAGATTTTTAAGAAATAAATTTCTTTTCTTTCGATCCAACAAGATGTCAAAAGGGACTATAGCTTCCAAAAGATCCTACACATGATAGGACACATGAGGGAGTATAAGAATTTAGTTGATCCTACCCGGGTGCATCATTTTCATTACTTTCACGAACAAAAATAGATGTCGTGGCAACTAGTCTAACTGGACTAAAACTTTAATCAACACAAAGAGATATGAATACGATAAAATTTGACTTATTTCTTCAGGCTATATTTTGAAGTTAATTTCCTGTAGATCTTCAGCCTATAGTTTGAAGTTAATCTCCTGTAGGGAAATCTTCTCAATAATGTCTACTGTACGATTATATTTGCAGTTACAACAATAAATTTCTTACGAAACAATAGCTCAAATGTCATAAACATACTATATAAGATCATCTAATCACCTTAAATTAAAGAACCAATATATACAAAATATAAGCAAAAGATATAGTTTGTCTGGTCTTATAACAATTGCAAAATTTAGTTAAGTTTGAAACACTTGTTTTGCATGAGGCCTACAAGATATAAATTCAGCAATACTCCAACTTCAAGAAAAGATCAACACCATTAGCAAGTTTGAAAAAACCATGTGGCCAAGAATAATAATTACAAAGGTTTAAAAAAAAATCAAGAACGACATCAAGTCATCAAAAGAAATTAAAAATATGATTAGTTTATGCAGAAAACAATTAAATGATTATTTTCTCTCAATCTAAATTCCTTTATGGTGGTGCTCTATCGGTCTCTTTCTTTGTCTCTCTCTTTTTGTGATCTTTTAGCTATTAGGAAAAATAGGTTAAGCAAGTGTATTGTGGAGCAGAAAAAAAAATTTAACAGTAATAAGAGCTTAGGGCTTACTTTCAAGCTTGGAACATCAATCTCGTTAGCCACAAGATCATCATCTTCAGGGGTGTAATTTTTCTCATTAATAGGCAGCAAGCTAGTTTTAATGGATATTCTCCTTGCAAACCCATTTTTTGTAGTAGCACTCCACATGGAAGCAAGATCAGCCCGCAACTTACAAAACAATTGCGGCTGAATGACACATACAAATCACAGGAAATATGTTGAAATTGGAAAGATAATTTAGCTAACGATAAGATGCCACAATGAATTTACCACAAGAGTCAAGGATTTATGCTTGGATCTAGACCAATACTTGATAGAATTTAATGCTTCAATGTTTAAAAAGTTTTCAAGCTAATTTTTGGTCTAGAGTGAAAAATGTCTGAAAAGGCTCTATTAAGTCATTCTATGCAAAAGCTCTCTCGATTTAAGTAGTCTAGTGCATTAATGTTATACTATCCTTGAATTATAAGAATCCAAACAGTAGACTTCTTCATATAATATTTATCAAGGTCAACTTCAATCAAATTTGTTGATGGTTATTTATAGTCAAAATATTAAATTCCAATTAAGTCCATTATATCCATTTGCATAAAATCTCCATTTAATCACCACTTAAATTCTTCAATATTAGTAAATTTGAGATTCCTATTGATACGGAAAGAAATTCTCTTTATTTTTTCACACATGGTTTGAATAAATAAATAGTCTTAAAAGAGCACAATATTTCTTGTCACATTATCAAAATATGTAAAGTCTTATAGATTATTAGCTAAACTACCTTATTAAAATAAATGAAGCCTAACTTGTGCAGCGATGAATTATGCCTGTCTAGATCTGCAAAACAGTTAACAAACACGTGCTAAACACACCTGAAGAACAGCAAAGGATAGATCTTCTAGCTCAGCTTTCAATGCCCATAAACCTAATCGGGATGCAAGGGAACACCAAATAAGTAAGGTCTCTTCAGCTACAGCTTCAGCCTTTAACAATGGTAGAGCATAACTGCAACAAAAAAAATTATGTCTTTGTGGTAGTTAAGGATGTAGAAATTTGTGGTAGTTGCTTTTCTGGTAGTTTTTGTGGTAGTGGTAGAATTTGATGAACCTTCTTGACATTGGAGTATAAGAAAGTTATCTAGTAGAATTTCATGAACCTTCTTGACATTGGAGTATAAGAAAGTTATCTATCTTGCACAATGAACACAAAAGGAGAACAATCAATCAATGAGTAACATTAATATAGGAAAATGATGGCTGTTCTACAAGAGGAATAGGTTTAGTGGGGAGAGAGAAAACTAATAACCACCATAAATTGATGATATCAAGAAAGTTAAGAACCAGTACATAGTTCTCATGTTGTGGAGACGGTCTGCAAGCTTGATTAGAACGACTCGTGGATCATCAACCATTCCCAAAAGCATCACACGTAGACTATCAGCCTTAGAAAATAATAATAAAGTCATGAGAGTAAGTTTGAAGCAATAAGCTATTGGTTTTATGTTGTTGTTATTAGAAATAAAAAAATTGTCAATTTTCTTCTCTTTTTATTGAAATCTTTTCGTTAATATTTTCATTTCTATTCTTGCACGACAAGCAACTAGAGCTACTATTCACAACATAAAAAAATTTCATTAATGATTAATGAAAGATGCAAATCCATAGAAAAATCAAGAAAGACTAATTCAACCCAAAATGATTTATTAAAAAAAACAATTACGTCACTCGACTAACCATCACGAGAAGTGTTCAACTAAGTTATGGTTCTTGCACCATTTTATTAAGAGTCAATCATATGAACATAATAAAAATATTTGACAAAAATTGGTTCTCAACTAATCACTTTTTTTTGTTTTGAAATGAACTAATCACTTAAACCTCAAGAAAAAAGTAAAAGTTATGGGGCTAATCAAAAGTCCAAGAATGCACTATTAAGCACTACAAAAAAAAAGGATGACATGGAAAAAGATGTTCATTCTTGTCGTAGGCACCAATTTGTCCAAGTGTAGAAAAGTAGAAGAAACAATTGGATGGCTTCTGATTAACTAGGTTTTATCCCATACATATAAAACAATAAGTCAACACAAGCTGTGAATAACATTTCAATAAAGGTAGAAAACTAATATTAATCTTAACTAGGTTTCAGCCCATCTAGTTGTAATAGTAGGACAATTATAAGCTATCACTAGTATAACAAAATAAGACACAAACTATTATAGTATGTTAAATCACTCCACGCAATGGTATTTACTTGATTAGATAAGATCACGTGCAAAAGACATTTAACTTAATAATAAGAAGTAATCAAATCACACAAGTATTAAGCTAGGCTGAAATCGGTTGAAGAATAATGGCTTTATATGGTTTCTAGCATCATTTTTAAGTTTCATACCTCTTCATGGCCAATGGAACCCTGGTTCTCATTTAGCCTACGATGTCTACGTAGTAGCTGGGAAAAGAATTTACATGGACATGAAACAAGTTAGGAAAACATAGATGTCCAAGGATGATAAAAATTCAACATGAAACGAAAAATGATAATAACACTCAAATCAAGGAAATAGATAATACATGTTTGCGATAACACAACAAAAAAGAAGAATAAAAGAGTAAAGTGATAGCAGATAAACAAGATTAATAAAATAATTAGAAGTTACCACTATAAATTTTTAGCCTAATGAATAAGCAAATTAGCTTAGCCCAAGAATTTCAATATTTAGCATAACTTGTATTCATGCATGACATTTTGTAAATAATGTTGGTAACCATGTATTAAAACTAAAAACATTGTCAATTGTTACAAAAATGCAAGTTTTATAAAGGAACTCACACCTCAAAAATCAATACCAGCCATAAAAGGAGGAAAGATAGATTTTGAAACATTGCCTCAATAACAATTCTATAAATATGAATAGTTAAACTACATGAAAGAAGTTCTATGTTGCTCGAAAAACCAAAATGAGTAGCATAACAATTTTTCTATTCCCAATACGCGTAGCCACTCCCCTGATGTGTATTACCTAGAAGTCAAAATTTACTTTTCCTTCTACCAATTAGGCAGTTACAAGATTAGCATCATTTATCTTTCAGACACTGCATAAGGTTTAATTACATTTCTCTATGAGTAATTTTTTCAAATGAAAGGAAAAAATATGTTTAACAATAGGATAGAGATGTCCCTATCTCACTCTTCCACCATAGAAAGAAGAAAACCACTTATTAATGTAATCTATTTGATTCTTTTAAGAGAACTAGAGAAAACAAAAGGACAACAACATGGTGATAAGAAAGAAGCATGGAAATTTCATCAAAATAAATAGATAATCTATTACCTGATTAATGTAACTCAATCGTGAAACACCAGATACCAACTTTGCTACATCATCACCAAATTCTTCTGCTATATTTCGTAAACTTTTAAATGTATCATCAACCACATCATGAAGAATCCCGGCCACCACCGTGTCAACAGCCTACAGACGGTTTTAAAACTCATAAAGGAATACCAATAATAAATTCATGCAATATTTTTCCTTACAAGCACAAAGGGTAAATCAAACCAAGCAATCAAGACCAAATTAGCACCTCTCCGCTACAAATCTTTTTAATGTCTTATTTTAAAACATCAAAACAAAACCCTCAAGGGCAAAAATAAAGTTTATCATTTATTTACTTGAGGATGTCTTGTAGTTAATGCACAGAATCATAATGTCATATTACCATCTAGCTTTTTTGAAAGAAAATCGTTCAGAACTACTACATGAGAGATGACCATCCATCCTCATTTGAAGAAATAATCATTCAGCAATGTTGTAAAGAAAGCACTACTCGAACATGCAATGTACATAAAAGCTTGCAGTTCGACAGCCAGAAGAAATGCACAATATGAAGGTAGCAAATTTAAACAAATAACACAAAAACCTAACTAAAGAATCGAACAACTCAATAATATGAAGCAATATTACTTATAAAGGTGGCCAATACTATAACTAACATGCTTCAAAAGACAATTTCCAAGAGTAAAGTCTGTATAAAAGACTCTATGATGTACTGAACAGGAATTAAGGATTATCTACTCTTCGAATTTGAATAGGAGTCTACATATATCAAATTTTATAGTAGGTTAGCTTATATGAACAATTATAGTAACCATAAATGGAAACTAATGATTTTAATCAAATGATTTATAGGATATTCTAATACAATATCTAATCCCATAATTTATGGGATACTCTCTAATCTCATGATTTATGGGATATTCTAACATAATAGGAAAATCAATTAAATACAATCAATCAATCAATATCCATGACTTTGCCACTCTCCCTCAAACTGGTGAATAGGTATTCTCCAATCCCAACTTGTACACAACAATACAAAAAATTGAGCTACTCAAACCTTTAGTGAATAAGTCAACCAACTGACCATAAGTAAACACATAAGGAATACAAATTAATCCACTAACATTTCTTTGAAGAAGTGCCTATCGATTTGAATGTGCTCTGTTTGATTATGTTGAACTAGGTTGTGAGCTATGTTGATTGCAAATTTGTTGTCACAATATAGCCATCCTACTTGAATCTTCAAAGAACATGCATGTGTCACTTATTTTAGGAATCATAGAATTCCACAACCAAGTCATGATCATGGAATATTCTTCATCCCATGCTTTGAAATGAGAATCTCCTAGTTTTGGTCCCATACCTATGAGATGGCTAATTTTTCCTTTTCCTTTTCCTTTTAGAATTGTACGAACAATTTAGGACCATTTGAGGTAGCTTTTCTCCATCCAATCTATATGTTGCCTGGATACTTTGTAATTACCCTGGCAATTGGAATCGACTATGCAGTAGTGGTACTACTTTCTTCTTCAACTTTTGACATTTTCCTCCCTTTACAAAGAAGCTAATCCTTAGATAATTCCAACAATTAAGGTTGGAAGAAATGCTCTATTTTAGCGGGTAACAGAGCACAATAATTAGCAATGAAGACTAAAATGAAAGATAATAAAATAGGGAGGAGACATCAATAAAGGTTGAAATGGAAGGCAGGAAATAAGGTGCAACAATGGAGGCTGAACTAGAAAAAGAGAAATATATATTTTTTTTTTTAGCAATGAAGGCTGGAAACAATTTGATCCAAGGAGACTAATTTAGCTCTGATACCATCTTAGAATTTGTAAAGGAGTTTGCATATATCAAATGTTTACGTCATGTTCAGCTTATATACAAGCTAAGGTAGGAAATGTCAGGAACTCTGAAGGAAATCCTAGCGATAAGGCAATGGATGCAACAACAGGTATTCCATAGCATTGGAAATGGAGAAAGCACGTCCTTTTGGTACGATAATTGGCATTGTAAAGGTCCCCTATATCAGGTGGAAGAGATACAGCCCTTGAAATTGGTGGTGAATCCAGAAACTAAAGTGAGTGTATTAATTAGAAACAATCACTGGATATGGCCATTCCATAATAATAGAAGTGTCAGCCTCATAATGGAAGAGCTATTGATTGGTTGGGGAACCTTAGAGTACATAATCCAACTGATCTTAAAGCAATTAAGTTAAGCTGGACAGATTTGGTGTACTACATCTGGAAGGAGTGAAATGGTTTTTCAGGACATTTTCCTCCATTGCAGATTGGCCACATTAGCAAGAGGAATAGCAGCAAATCTGTCAAGTAGGATGAAGAGAAGATGGGGTTTGGAGTAATACTGGTGTATGTGGTCTTTTAAGTACCCCTTAGATATCAAGATGCAGACGATTACTAGAAACCATAACTCTGTGTAATCTAGACCATTTGGATTATCCTCGACCTTTTGTACTCTAGATGCAAATATATTTAATCAATGAAATCTTTATTTTTCGAAAAAAAGTTATAGTACCTACAGCAGGAAACTAATGATTATAATCTCATAATTTAGGGGATACTCTAATATTGAATATTTGATGCCATAACTTAAGAGATATCCTCTAATTCCATAATTTATGGATATTCTAACATAATAAGAAACACAATCAAATACAATCAATCAATATACATGATTTTTCCACATCTACAATGTGGAAATAAAAGGAATTTGACATAGGTAGCGCAATGTTGCAACAAAATCATTACAACTCTTCTTTTTTTGGTGAATGATAATCTAAAATATTAAGTATTGGTTTCATGAACTAGGAAATAAGTACACATGTTTATGCATATCCCGGCCAAGAATTATAGGTTCATCCTCCAACATGGCATAGTGCACAGAGAAAGTCACTTTGAAAGTGACACATGAATAATTGTAAAATACTGTGACTGTTAAAAATCTTAATGATATAGGAAAGGAAATTGGTAATTTTAGTTAAGCAAATGGATATACATGCTTCAAAAATAATTGCATGCAATTACAAGCACAATGAAATCCCAAATAATTTGAGATGAAATTATATAAAGGAAATGCAGAATGACACTAAGCCCAATTCTCCCCTCTTATGTTAGCCTTCTATTTTTATTGTTTCCTTATCCTATTTGAACTAAGACTAGTCAATTTTAATTAGTTTTCAAGCCCAAATCCGTGTGGGATTTGTTCTTGGGCAGATTTGTTTCAAGAAAGCCTTCTTGATGTTTTGGGCTTTCTTTAGGGTTTTTTTGGTTATCTTTGTTAGGGTTTGTACCGCACAAGGGTATTTAAACCCTTGCTTTATGAATGAATTTTGAGAGCATTCTTCAAGAGAGAATATGGATTCTTGCTTGTTTACCTTAAGGATTGATTCAACTTATCAAGTAAGTTCTAACCTGTAGCGTTAATTCAATTCCTACAATCTTTACACTCTTTGTTACCAATTCCTTGCTGTTTTGGGGGTGAAGGGTCTTGTTAGATTGATTGAATTTAGGTTTGGGAACAATCATTGAAACGGAGGTGATCTAGACATTGATTCTAGGTTGTTGCCGTATCACATTTGATTCTAAACCATCCAAATGAAATGAGTAAAAATTCATAATTTTCCATATACATCGTTAGTCTATGTCATCGTAAGAATGATTTATTATTATCCAAGTTCATGTTGCAAAAGAGAAAGGAAACACGAAGGTTTTTGTTTCTCTTATCCTTACGGAATCAATTGAGAAATGGCATTTGAAAATTTTTAAGCTAATAATAGTTACACTAAACAAAAGGCCTCTTACTCTTCCTAGAAAACAAGTTAAAGAAATTATGCAAACAACAAAGCTAAATGAGACACAATGTATCACAAACTTAAACTTGAAAAAGACAACATAATTAAACAAGCACACAAAATAATACAAAAGCAAACTCTAAGAAACAACGTACTCGCTTTCCATTTGAAGGTACAAGTGTTGCTAATATTCTTCCTGTGTGAATGCAATGTGTTAAATATGGATCACCTGTCTTCCGAAACTGTCCATGATGAGCTCTCTTAGCAAATGCAATAGCCTTTTGCACCTGCCTTAACAGATTATTGCATTTTAGTGATAGAAAATGATTGATGTATATGGATGCCAATTGAGACAGTAAACCTTAGCCTCATTGAAAATAGGGTACCCAGTCACATCAACTCCATCCAGTATAAAGAAGCCTGTGCAAGATTTTGATTGCAATATGGTGTGAGTAGAAGGGAGTGTCTACATCCTCATATAATGAAAAGAATATCCTTTCATAACAAATTACACAATTTTCAATTATTATACAACTAATCATTTAGGGAGTATATGGGTATAAGTAGTTGAATCATTCTGCAACTGAAAGGTAAAGAGAGGAGTAGTCTTTTTCCTGTCGATAAAAGGTGACAATTTGATGGAACATATACAAATAGCAAGGCATTGATAAAATATGGGAAACAAAGAATAAAGGAGTAGGGTACACGTTCTTTGGTTGAAAACCAAGTTGATAATATTTACAGTGATTAAACCAACAATTTGATGGACAAAGACAGTGGCTAGAATTGCTAAGTTAGCATCATTCCAATCAAAACCAGTTTTACTGATAATATGAGCTGCAGTTGTCACTATATATATATTTCAAAAGGGTGACATAATATCTATCATTTGCATCCACGACAACAAGAATATGAAATTACCATAATCAACCTAGTTTAAATCAAAATAATTAATTCTACAAGACCGCTTTATATTTCCAACAATGAGACAAATGTGTTTTTTTAATGGTTCAAGTGAAATGGATCATATATAGTGTATGTCACCTTATGCTCTTAGCTGATTTATTTACAGATGCTTTAGCCTCGTTTACACTTTGACAATTATTGTCTAGAAAGAAAAACAAACATAGACTACTAATAAACTCAACGAAAAAAAAATACTTCTGATTTAATGGATATTTTATTTTATAAAAGGAAAATAAATAAATAATACCAGGTTGCTCTTCCACTTTAGGCCACAAAAAATCGACCTTGGTGGAAAGGCAAGCACCGGAGGCAATAGCGAAGGCCGTGACAGCAACTTGTGTAATAGTGGAGGAAACGGCGCTATGGACAGAAGAGGAACCGGAGGAGGCGGCAGCGGCGATGACGTTGGCAGAGGTTAAGACAGAGGAGAGGGAGGAGGAGACGGCAATATTGTCCAAAACGCAGCGAATTTTATAATGATGAAAGGGATGGCGGTGGCGGTGGCGGTGGCTGTGGAGTTTGTGAAAGTGAACATTGTTGAGTACTTCTGGTGGCATGAGGCGGTGGCGGAGGGCATAGGAAACGGTTGTCCGCGCCGTGATTAGAAGGGAAGTATTTAATAGAAACACAAGATGTAGAGAGAGAGCGCGGGTGCTGTCGATGGTGGGTGATATCCAAGGCCAAGCGTTTGATGCTTTTTGGTGGAAGCGACTGTCTGATTAAGAAAGTGGGTGACGGTTAATAACCATGCGGTGGCAGTTGCATGTCCGTGGGATTTTTTTTTTATGTTCTTTAAAATTTTCCCCTAATTTTGGCTCCAAAATTTCTTCACCTTTGCTCTCCAGATATTTTTATATCGCTTTCCTACCTGATTTTTCTCCTTTTTTTTAGTTACTAACTTACTACAGCAAAAAGGTTCTCCCTACTACCATCCAGTCATCTCCACGTCATTCTGACTGTCGCCTCACTCTCTTTCGTCTCTCGTTAGTTGTTGCCACTTGCCAGTTCCAATCATAATCTCTGTCACCTCATTGTGCTTTCAACTCGTCCTCCTCGCTGGGCTGAGATCTCTCGCAACTATACGTAGGATGGAAATTAACGGATGATATTATTTTAAATTAATAAAAAGATTTTATTTATTTTTATATATTAATTTAATTAATATTTCATATTTTAATACTAAAGATAAAATTTTTAAAATAATTATTGTGTAATTGAAATTATGATGAGATCATAATTATGATATTCAATTTATTCTTATGCGTTATTCTTAAATGTTCCTAGTTATAGTTTCATTAAGATTGGATATTATTAAAACTGTAAAACTAGCACACATTATATTTCTTTCTTATGAAGAAAGTAATTGATCTCATATATTAACGTATAGAGATATTTAAACTAATGTGCGCATGGACGGAGGGACATGGGGCCCCAAGTTATAAAAAATTAAATATTTTTTTATTTTTAATATATATATATATACAAAAATAGAATTATTTAGAGGTTAGTAGTGCGCTGGGCCTCCCAAAATTTAAAAAATTAAATATTTGGACCCTCCTAACCTAAATTCCTAGCTCCGTCACTGAATGTGCGGGTGATTATTAAAGAATACTTAAACTAATGTGCGGGTGATTATTAAACTAATTTGCAAATGGAATATTACTTATGCATCTATGGATTATCTCATAATGATGGTTGTATAATTGATTCTCAAACTTGAGATTACCGAGGTATTTAGTATAGGTATTACTATGTGGTTCAGACGGATTTTGTCCGGGTTA
>JAOSBM010000006.1:15513375-15523495 GCA_027568955.1 Erythroxylum tenue
TCCCAATTTGTACCTAAAATCAAATATGAATTAAAGTGAGTATTTTAATCATTTTTGTATCAATAATCGCTAAGTGAGAATAATTAAAAATATCAACAATTAAGCACATATCATGCTTAGGTCTACAAATTTTGTCCCAACTGATTTTTGCTTTGCTTCTGCCTTGGTTTGATCCGTTCCACAAGAATTCCCTATGCCTCATATCGATTTCCTTAAGGATAATTTTGGGGATGGATAAATAGTTAATCCAATAAGTGGTAAAATTGCTCAGTATTGTCTGAATTAGCTGTAGACTACCCTCATAGCTAAGGAATCGATTGTTCTATAGGTTGATTTTGCCATGAATTAAATCCAATTGAGGTTTACAATCCACAACATTGATTCTTCTTTGAGAAATTGGTACCCCAAGTATTTGAAGGGTAGTTGCCCTTGTGTTAATCCCATCTCAATAGTTGCATCTACTTGAGTTGTAAGATGAATAGAAACAGCTCTTCAAAAGGTTGCATCTTAAACCTGAAATCTCTTGGAATTCTTCATTACTTGCAATATTATATCAATTGAGTTTTTCTCAGCCTTGCAAAACAATCCGTATGATCCATTAAACCAAAATTTAAGATCAGGCCAAAATTCAAAACATATGCAATTCACAATTTCAACACCTATCACACTTACTTTTATGAACGTGTAATATTTCAATTAGGGTATAATTTGGGGCTTTACAATTCTCTCCCCTTTAAAAGAATTTTCTCTTCGAAATTCATACCTGATGAAAAAAACTACGGTATTGAGTTTTTATGGTCGATTATGGCTCCCAAGTTGCTTCCTCGAGTTCATGGTGTTGCCAAAGTACTTTCACCAGAGGTATTTGCTTATTTCTGAGTTTATCGGACTTCTCTGGCCAAAATAAACATAGGCCCTTCCTCATAAGACAAATCCGGTCATACTTCAATTTCTTGCACGGAATCGTATGTGTATCATCCGACCAATATCTTCTCAATATGGAAACATGAAATACATCATGTAACTTGGCCAATTCTTCTAGAAGAGCTAACTGATAAGCTATTACTCAGACTCACTTAAGAATCTCAAAGGATCGATGTATCATGGTCTGAGCTTACCTTTCTTTCCAAACTAGAGTATGTGTTTTCATGGTGACACTTTCAAGAATACCTTATCACCAACTTGATACTTAATATCTTTTCTTTTTAAATCAACATGGGACTTCTGCCTATCACTGGTAGCTTTTAATTTTTGTTGGATAACTTGAACCTTTTATTTAGTATCTTTCACAATATCAGGCCTGATCATCTTGTTCTCACATAATTCAGTCCAACATACTGGAGTTCTACACTTCCTACCATATAGAGCTTTATAAGGCACCATGCCAATGCTAGTATGATAACTGTTGATATAAGCAAACTCCATCAGAGAAAAATAGTTATCCTAACTTCTCGGGAATTCTAACACACAACCTCGAAGCATATCTTCCAATACCTGAATAACTCGTTCAGATTGTACATCTGTCTGGGGATGGAAAGCGGTACTAAACATGACTTGAGTACCCAAAGCCTTTTGCAGACTTTTGCATAATCTCGAAGTAAATCGGATCACGATCAGAAATAATAAATAATGGCACCCTATGTAACCTCAATATCTCATTCACATATAAGTCTACAAGCCTATCCAATGAATAATTAGGACGAACAAACAGAAAGTGAGCAGACTTGGTAAACTTATCAACAATCACCCATACAATATCATATTTCCTTTGAGTAAGAGGAAGTCCGGTGACAAAATCTATGTTAATATTATCCCATTTCCATTGAGGAATCGAAATATGATGTAACAAACCATATGAAACCTAATGCTCAGCTTTAACTTGCTAACATGTCAAACATTTAGATACATAATCCACTATATCACGTTCCATACCCGACCACCAGTAATGCTGCTTCAGATCTTGATAAATCTTATTTCCACCCGTTTGCATTGTAAAAACATTATTATGGGCTTCAAACAATAGCCTTTTCATCAAGTCATCACAAGCTAGAACACACAATCGATCTTTATAATACAAATCACCATCACTTTTCACAGAAAAGTCATATTGTTTACTTTCCCGAGTTGCCAAGATAAGTTGTTGCAACTTATCATCAACTTTCTGAGCATCACAAATCTTTTGTCTCAAAGTAGGCCTAGCTTTCAACTGAGCTATTAAAGCCCCACCAGATGTAAGTCCCGCTCGCCTTGCTGCATTAACAATGCTGAAATAGTCTTCTGACTTAAGGCATCTACCACGATGTTAGACTTACCTGGATGGTAATCCATAATACAGTCATAATCTTTAAACAGTTCTAACCAACGTCGTTATTTCAGATTAAGTTCCTTCTGGTTAAGTAGGTACTTCAAACTTTTATGATCAATAAAAATCCTACACTTTTCACCATATAAGTAGTGCCGCCAAATTTTCAAAGCAAACACTACTGCTACAAGTTCAAGATCATGTGTAAGGTAGTTCTGTTTGTGAGGCTTTAGTTGCCAAGAGGCATATGCAACTACCTTTTCATCCTGCATCAAAACATAACTCAAACCATTTCTAGATGCATCACTAAACATAACATATTCCTTACCAAAAGTGGGATGAGCTAACACAAGAGCTTCAGTAAGCATTCTTTTTAATTTGATCAAAACCTTCTACGCCTCAACTTGCTCTTTGTCATACCAATCGAGTAAGTCAACCTTCTATTTGTCTTTGATATTTTCATATTTACTCTTCTATTGTATTCCTATATAAACCTCACATATATTGTAAGGCAAGTTCTAACCCTTTATGACAAAAAGTAATGGCAAAAGAATTATAGGCACTTACTACTACCAATACCTAAAAAATGGTTGACTTGTTTTCATGCAAGTTTACCGTTGGCTCCAAATGGGTCTATAAAATTAAGATTCAAGCTAATGGATCTATTAAGTGATATAAAGTCCAACTAGTTGTTAGAGAGTTTATCAAAGAGTTATGATATTGACTACGAGCAAATATTTCCTCCTTTAGCTCGTTTAATCTCATTCCACAATCTCATATCAATTGCTACTGGCAAACATTAATCATTATTTTAAATGGACGTCAAGAATGCCTTCCTTAATAATGATCATACTAAAGTAGTGTACATGTAACTAAGAATGGAAACAAAATTGGTTTCGAGCTTTCTTTAAAGCCTGAGTCTAAACTGAAGCTTGATTAGGCTTAAGAGACTTGGCTTGACCCTAAGTACTTGAAGCCCAATCAAATATACGTAACTTAGCCTAAACCTGAGACCAATTAGACTTTAATAAAAGCACAATTGGACTTAGTTAAGCCTTATTAGGTTAAGTTAGACCCCAAAATCTATCCCTTTTAAAGAAATATTAAATAGTCAAAAGCTTATTTAGGCTAGATCAAACCCAAAAGCCCAGTCCTTTTGTAAAAATATTAAATATTCCAAAGCTCAATTGGGATAAGTCAAGTCCAAAAATCTAACCCTTTAGAAGTTCTATAGATGAACCAAAGACCTAAATGTTCTATTTATATAATCATTTTCCTCTTCTTTGTTTATTTATTTTTAATATAAAAATGGAGAACAAACATTTAGCTCCCGAAATTCCATATTGAAAGTGAAAAGACAAGGAGGAGAAAGTGATTAGATAAATAAAGTATTCAGGTTGTTTCCTCAATTACAAATCTTTCCAAAGGATTAGGATTTTGGCTTAACTTTATCCAATTGAGCTTTGAGCTTATTGTGCCAAATGTCATTTATTATTAAAGAAATGTAGATAAGTAGCATTAAAATATAGTTAGGTTTTAAGTTTTGGGTTAGCACAAGTCTAACCTAAAGCTCAAATATTTTTATAAACAAAAGTTTGAGCCAAGCCTGAAATTTGATTAACATGGTTAAACACGTTAACTTTAGCTCAGACTAAGTTGGGCTTAGGCAATTTTTTTCATCCTTACATACATCCTCCACCAGGTTATGATCATACACCCAATATGGTTTTTGACTTACAAAGCCTTGTATTGAATAAAACAAACTTCTCAAGCATGATTTACCAAATTTATTTCCACTATTGGTCTCTTTAGTTTTCAATTTAGCTTCTATGATCATGCCTTATTCATTCATAAAACGACTCAAGGATACACTCTTCTTCTCCTTTATGTTGATGGTATAATAATAACTAATGATAATACTCAGAGTATTTCAACTCTTAAATCATTTTTACATCAAAAGTTTGAAAGTAATCTGGAGCCTTAAAATCTTATATAATGGATCTGGCTATTATTTATCATAAGTAAAATATATCATATATCATATATCATATATCATATATCTTATCTCTCGATCAGGCATCACTAAAAACAAGGCTACTATCACTCCTCACAAACCTAATGTTCATCTCTTTGCTACTATTAGGATTCTCCTCAATGGCGGTAACAAGTTGGTAGTTTTACATGCCTCACTTTCTCCATCTTAATATTGCCATACTATTCATATTGTTAGTCAATTCATATCAACACCTCGTACCTCTAATTTTTCTATTGTTCTCTATATCTTCTTATCTCAGAGGTACTCTCTCTCATATTGTTTACTTTTGTCATTCATTTCCATTAGGTTTACAAGCATACTTTGATGTTGATTGAGCTGGAGATCCAACTGATCGACACTCAGCTACTAACTATTGTTTTTCCTTTGCATATCCCTCATTTTATAGTGCATTAAGAGACAAATGTTTATCTCTCGAACTCACATGGAAGCAAAGTACCAAGCTCTTATAGGTATAACCTCTAAGCTCTTATTGCTATGTTAGTTGCCTCAAGATATAGGTGTTCCCTCTTCTTCTACAACTCCTTTCTTTTGTGATAGTTATAGTGCTATACAAATTGCTCATAATAATGTGTTTCATCAATACACTAAACATATTAAAATCGATTGTCACCTTGTATAACACCATGTTTTTTAGGGCACTATATAATCTGTCCCTATATCTTCACAATCTTAAATTGCAAACATTTTTCACGGAATCTTGTCCATCGTGGAGATTTTAGAAACATGTTTTCAAACTCAAGATGTCCAACTCCTTACCACCTTGAATTTGATGGGGAATGTTAACATATATATATATATATATATATATGTATAATATAATATAGGTATAGTTATTATAGATTTAGGTAGATTTACATAATAATTATAATGGTATATTTTTGTGTAAATTCATATATAAATACCCAATTATAATATAGTTTCATATGCACATAAATATAAAGGCTTTTGTCTTGCTCATAACTCCTTGTCTTCTTCTACCATAAGAATGTGATAATCTGGGTTTATATATATATATATATATATATATATATTGGTAAATCAGCGGAAGTCAAACCATGTTAGGACGAGGATAGGATAACTCTTGGATGCTCTATTAGTTCCAATAAGATAGGAACATTGGTAAGAACGAGGATTTAATTATCAAAATAAATTTAACTATTATAATTTATAGTGATTAAATTATTTATATATTTTATAAATTATTTATTAATATATAAAAGTAATTAAATCAAAATAATTATAAGAATGACCAAAATAATATGATGAATGACCAAAATAATATGTGATACGAGATTGACCTACACCACCAACTCCACTTTTGCCATGAACGAGGAAAGAATTTTTACCGGGTTAATAAAGTTAGGAGAAAATAAATAAAAATTTGAAGGGTCGATTTTATTGATGAATTTATTTCGTAAAAGGTCGTGTACTATCACATTTTTTTAGACCTTATTTTATTGTGGGACGAATTGAATGCGATGATAATGATTACTATGATGGTATTGGTGAATCAATCATGTGTTGAGATCTGTCTTCTAGCTTAAGGTATCTTTTGTCATTGTCGACAATGACACAAGTCGCCGTGACCTAACGCTCCCTCACCGCTCCAAAAGCTAGCTACTTGCGTACTTTGGTAATACGTTGGAGATAGATTCCTATGGTTTTGTTTCACTTCAATTTTTAAGTCGCTGACAGCGATGAAAGCCATTATTTGTAGCACTAGCTTTCCAATAGAAACAAGCGACTGATATGACCCAGGAAAGCAGCCATGTAGTAGTATGTCCAATGAGTTAATATATAAATGGTTCTTTCGTCATATAATCACAACATAGGTTCAATAATTGTTATTTTATCATTTAATTACTGCATAGGACATATTTACACGTCAGAGGCTTGTACTGGCCTTGCAATTCCTGATATTCTAACTGCTGATTTGCATGTGCTCCTTCATACTTCTGAAAATTCATAAAGATCTAAGAATTGCATGGTTTTTGTATGCATATAATTAATTGTGTTTCGGTGAGAAACTTGCTAATCTACCTTCTGACAAGAGGTCCTTAGGATTCATAAGGAACAATTGAATGTCTTTCTTAAAGGTTAATATTTGGTTTTACCTGACTGTTAATACAGCTCTCACTTGTACCACTCTACAACCTCTTCAACTTTTTATGTTTTTATGTATATAAAAATAGGTAATGATGAAGATCCGAGAGTGCCGACTATAATCAGAACCCTTACTGCATCAATTCCTTCTTCGTGCTTTTCAGTTAATACTCCACTTCTGAGAATGGAAGATACACAGAAGAAGATGGAGGAGAGTTTACTTGTGAAAAAGAGAGAAGCTTCGTGGCTAAGATGGGAGGTGTTCATTGAAGAAGCAAAAAGACTAGGTTATGTTGCAGCCCCTATGGCTACTGTAATTCTGTCCCTATCCTCCTTGAATGTTATATCAATGATGATGGTAGGCCATATTAGTGAGCTAGCTCTCTCTAGCAGTGCAATTTCCATTTCTCTCTGTAATGTCACTGGATTCAGCCTTCTTGTAAGTAACTTCCCGTCTTATCTGAATAATTACTTCAGCGTTCCTTACATGCATTTCATACTACTACCATGTGGATTTCAGTTTCTTATATTCATTTGGCGCTACGTCGATTGCTTTAGTATACATAACTAGTGATAGAAAAAATTTCCAAAATTATGATTTTATCACTTATGAAGAGGAATTGTGTTCTATCAAAAGAATTAAAAGAAACTTCACAGAAATTGAACCTGATTTGCAATTGCGGAGATGCCAAAATGAGGTATGTTTTTCACTTTGGACCAATAATTGCATATGACTTTTAAGTTTCTTGTTATCTGGACAAATGCACATAACAGAGTGGAATGTCAAGTGCGCTTGAAACTCTATGTGGGCAAGCTTATGGAGCTCAGCAGTACAGGAAGCTTGGAACTCTAACCTACACTGCTATCTTCTCTCTAATGATAGTCTCTCTCGGGTTATCTATGATATGGATTAACATGGGAAAACTGCTGATAATAATTGGCCAAGATCCCGTAATTGCACGTGAGGCAGGCAGATTCACAGTGTTGCTTGTTCCTGCCCTTTTTGCCTATGCAATTTCTCAACCGCTCATTAGATTCTATCAAACACAAAGCCTGACAGTTCCTGTGCTTATAAGCTCTTGTGTCACTGTCGCTTTACACATACCTCTATGCTGGGTATTAGTGTTCAAGTCTGGACTTCAAAACCTTGGTGGGGCTCTAGCAATTAGTATATCAAATTCGCTGAACACAATTTTTCTTGGATTGTACATGAGATACTCTTCTACCTGTTCCAAAACCCGTGTTCCAATTTCTATGGAGATGTTCCAAGGTGTTGGAGAGTTCTTCCGCTTTGCTGTCCCTTCTGCAGTGATGCTTTGGTAAATTATATATTTTTCTCTTATTTCTTCGCCATTATTGAAGGAAATTTCCTAGTTATATTTCAACACAACTCCTTTTGATGTTTATACGTCAAACGCAGTTGTTTGATGTTACTGTCTTGGTAATTTCTGTAGCCTGCAATGGTGGTCATATGAGTTCATAATCTTGCTGTCGGGACTGTTACCAAACCCACAATTTGAGACTTCAGTCCTATCTATCTGGTATATATGCATTTCTGTTAGGATTTGGAATGTTTATATTTGAATTTAAAAGTATCCGTCCTGCAAATAAGAAAGGTTTTAGAGGCGTTACAATTATCCATTCCTGTGTAAACAGTCTCACAACAATCGGAACTCTATACTCGATTCCTAATGGACTGAGCGCTGCAGTGAGGTTTACTCAAATATCCTTTCCCGACTTGCATATTTATGACCTGTTTCCAATAAAACATTCCAAACGCTTTATTTTTTCTTGAAATTTTTTTTAGTACAAGAGTGTCCAATGAACTAGGAGCAGGGAACGCACAAGCAGCACGCATAGCTGCCCATTCTGTGGTTCTTATTGCCGTGATTGAGTTGATTCTAGTGAGTGGAACACTCTTCGCAAGCAAGAATTTTTTCGGCTACAGTTTTAGCAGCGTCAAAGAAGTTGTGGAATATGTCTCCTCTATGACTCCTCTGGTTTGTTTGTCTGTGATTATTGACGGATTACAGGGAGTTTTTTCAGGTGAAATTTCCATCTTTCCTGTCATTAAACTGATGTTTTCTTACCAAGGCAAGTTTCTCAATATCTGTGCATTATATCAGGTATTGCAAGAGGATGTGGGTGGCAACATATAGGGGCTTATATCAATCTTGCGGCATTATATCTTTGCGGGGTTCCAGTTGCTGCCATGTTAGGCTTTTGGTTTCAGCTCAGAGCGAAAGGCCTCTGGATAGGCATACAAGTCGGTGCCGCATTACAAGCAATTCTGCTTTTCTTAGTTATAAGCTACACTAATTGGGAAAAACAGGTAAAAGTTGTTTGTGATTGTGGACAAATATTGGTTATGTACTTTGATGTCTCAGATTAAATTTGATTCATTGGACTGCCCTGATATTGCAGGCAAGTCTGGCAAGACAAAGGGCATTTCAGGTAAGCCGTTCAGGAGAAAATTTGCTGGCCTGAAATATCAGGCCTATAAGCTTTAATTTTTTACGTGGAAGGTGTATGAGATAGTTATATTCTTGTTTAAGGCAAGGGATCATTAAAACGCTTCAGAATAAGTAATTGATATTGGAAAAACAATTTTCTTCCGGTAAAATAATGTAATTTAACTTATGTGAAGTGGGAAAGTTAAAAGATAATGTCAATGGGCTCTATCTCCGAAAAACCTTCGGAAATCACTAAAATCTCCAATTATGGTCCAACAAATTGAATCCGATTTCTCGTCTCTTGCACACCAATCAACTTTTCCATGTTTTCTTCCGACAGGTAGATCAGGCAAAGATACCGTTAGTTTCTTGTATGTATGTGTCCTGTCGGATTGGGTCGGATTCTGGTCTAAGATCAAAATGACATTTCAAGTTAACTAATTAAAATTTAAATGATATCATTTTATCAAATCAACTCAATTTAATTCAAGTTGAATTAGATTAGGTTCAGATTGGATCAGTTCAGGTCGAGGATGGTCATCCAATAGCAAGTTTGAACGTGGAGTATTCTAAGTTATCATTTCCTCGAAGATTAATTAATTACCAAGTTTGTTAATCCTATCAAAGCAATAATATTAAATTCAACAATATTTTATAAAAAGTAATTAGATTACTCAACTAACTAAAGAATATAATTAACTATAAAAAATAAATCAATATAAATAAAACGTTAGGATTGTTAGAAAATCTGGACCGGATCTGATCCTACCGCTACGGAATAATCACGAAACTTTTCCGTGATTTTTGATTTCCCGAAAATCAAGATATATTTAATTGTATAAAATGATTAACACGAATCAAAATAAAGTGAAAATTTAATTCGTACTTTATTCTGAAGCTTGATCTTTATCTTGATGCATCCCTCGAACCGTTTCCAAAACCGATCCGTCTCAACCACCCTAGCCGCACAACTGTCCGGCCTCTAATAGTATCCACAGAATAGGTTGAGAGAACTCTATAACTCTTACAGAGAGAGTTAAGCATGAAGTGCTAGCTACATATAGCTTAAGTCTATTTATAATAAGCTTAGGACGTTTTATTAATTTAATTGAAAATAAATATTAATTTCAATTAAACTTTAATTAGAATTACAAATAACTCTAATTAAATACCAATTATGCCCATATAAGAATCAATATCTCATAT
>JAOSBM010000006.1:15531038-15543749 GCA_027568955.1 Erythroxylum tenue
GTGCATTTTCCTAATTTCTCACAAAAATCTCACAATTCACAATTCTAGCCCTAACATGGGTAACGGGATGTTACACCTAATCCCCCTTCCGTTTTAGGGCGACAGATATGAGTCCACTTCACCCTAGCTTGAGAGTTAGAACCTACTTTCCCAACCCATAAAAAAGTCCGAAGTTTAGCCTCAATATCCTCTAGGATGGAAGAGGGAAGAATAAGGTGTGAAGACCAATAAACATGGAAGGATGGGAGTACTGAGATTACCAATTGGAGACGACCCACATAAGAGAGACTCTTATGAGTCCACCGATTAATCCTATGATCAATTCTATCGCGAAGGGAAGCACAATCCCGTCTAGAGAGACGACCCGTAAGGAGGGGAACACATAGATACCTAAAAGGGAGAGTACCTTGCTGAAGGCCTGACACGAGGGTCATCCTATGACTCAAATGACAAATATCAGGGGATAAGTAAAACTGACTTTTCGATTTGTTCATCTCCATGCCTGAAAACATAGAAAAATGATGCAAAGAGTCGAGTAAAAGTTGAGATGAAAGCAAATCCCCATGACTAAACAGTAAAAGATCATCCACGAAGAGAAGATGGTTAAGTTTAAGACCCTGACAACGCCAATGGTATTTGAATTGGGGAGAGTGGTCAGTTGTGAATCTTAAATTCCTAGAAAACACTTCCATGCAGATTATGAAGAGGAATGGTGATAAAGGATCCCCCTGTCTTAACCCAGATTTATCTTTGAAAAATTGAGTAGGAGACCCATTGACCAAAATGGAATAGGTAGGGGTAGTGATACATTCCTTTACCCATTCAATGAACCTCGGCGGAAAGCCAACTGCTTCTAGAGTGTTGAGCAGAAAATCCCAATGAACAGAGTCATAAGCTTTTTGGAGATCTACTTTGAAAGCACAACGCTTATGGGAGTTGGAAATATTATAGTTCCTGAAAATTTCTTGAGCTAAGAGAATATTGTCCCCTATGTGACGATTCTTGATGAAAGCACTTTGATTAGGACTAACGATGAGAGGGAGGACTTGACTAAGCCTATTAGCCATAATTTTAGTAATAACTTTGTAAAGCATATTGCAACAGGAGACCGTAGAAGGGTGAGCAGATTTAGGAATAAGGGAAAGGAACGTAGAATTAAGTTCCTTGAGGAGTTTGCCATGAATGAAAATTTTTTGAATAGCTCCAATAACCTCATCCCCAACAATATGCCAAGCCTTTCGAAAGAAGTGCCCATTAAAGCCATCCGGGCCAGGAGCCTTATTAGGATTAAGGGAATGGAAAGCCTCTCGAATCTCTTGTGAGGTTACTTCTGCAATTAGAGCTTGAGAATGAGGTTCTGCAAGGGGTTGAGGGAAAAGATGAGCGACAAACTCCTTGGAAGAATGGAGAGTCTTCTCAGTCCCAATAGAACCTTGAAAGTACGCTAGAAATTGAGCTGAATATCACTAAGACCCACTACCCTACGGCCATTCCCCACCTCCAGAGATAAATAGAATTACGGTTACGGTTGGCAAGAAGGGAATTGTGAAAGAACTTAGTATTACGATCTCCTTCCTTAAGCTAGTTAATTCTAGAGGATTGTTTGTAAAACAATTCTTAATCCGCTAGAGATCTATATAGATCTCGAATGGCCACTATCTCTCTAGCCAGTAGAGGAGAGGAACTAGGTGAAACCCTAAGAAGGTCCTGAATGTGGTTCAAGGAAGTTTGACAATTCTCAACCCGAGAATTAATATCCCCTATTTGACTCGAATTCATAAGTTTAAGGGCTTGCTTGACTCTCTTAAGCTTTGTCACAATTCGGTATAAAGGAGTACCTATAACAGGGGAAGCCCATGCCTCCTCTACTACCTGCTGGAAATTTGGTTGATCTGCTAAGAAATTGAGGAATCGAAAGGGGGAAGCACGGTGGATCTGATGTCCTATCGACTTGACCACTAAAGGGCAATGATCAGAAATGAGAGGGTTGTGAATTACACAATGAGAGGAAGGGAACCGATTGCACCAGGAAGAATTAATCAGAATACGGTCCAACTTCCGGGCTGTGAAGGAATGTCCTACCTGTTTATTAGACCAAGTAAACCGAGGGCCAATGGAATTTAGGTCAAAAAGGGCATTGCCTCCTACAAACTGCCTGAAGTCAGTTTGGCTACTAGAAGTAATCATGCTAGGAGGATCAGAATCATAAGGATGGAGGATTGCATTGAAATCCTCTGCAATCATCCACCGCTGGGAACCAACAGCCACAGAAAAAGAGGATAGATCCCTCCAAAGGTGTTGTCTACAGGTATGATTATTGCCTCCATAAACACAAGACAGAAGAAAGGAATTCGAGCTATGCCTAGGTTGAATTGCCACCTGAATGAACTGATCGGAGACATGAAGAACAGAACACAAAAGAGACTCAGGGTTCCAAGCTATCAAAATTCTAGCATTATGAGAGTGAGGTAGGTTGCTAATACTGTCCCATTTCGGAAATAAAGAGGAGCAGACACTATGCAAAGTATCAGCAGATCTAATTCTAGTCTCTATCAAACAAACAAAAGAAGCTAGGGTGTGTTTGAGCCGTGCCCGAATGGCCAACTGCTTATTAGGGTGGTTGAGGCCTCTAACATTCAAAAAGACTAACTCCATTCCACAGAAACTAGCTATACCACAAACCTATCTACTTCTTCTTCTTCTGAGTCTTCCTAGTCTTCCTAGTTGTACAATCCCCTGCAGACCCTCCCTCAGCCCCAGAACTAGCAGGCCTCAATTCAGAAGAAGGAGAGGAAGGAATACCTGTCTGGTCTGCAAGAACCGATGGCTCCCCGCTATTACCACTGAGGTCCTGCTGAGCCCCTGCCAGGGGTGAAGGGTCCATACTATCAACTCGAGGCTCTTCAGCAGACTGGTCAGTCGGAACACACAATGGAGGAGCTCTAACCTCACTATTCTCAGTAGCCGGCAATGCCTCAACACAGTCCTGTGGAAGTGTACCTACAACCTCATCCTTCTGGAGCACCGGAGAAGGGGTTTGAGCTTTAGAGGCCTGATCTTGCTCCAACTCAGAATGGAAGCCTGTTGCAAACTTCCGGACGGTAGGCACCCAAACCTTGCGCTGCTCATAAATCGGTGGCTGCCATTCATACTCGACAGAGACTTCCCTAAAGGAAATCTGCCCATCCTCGCCATACGTGGCCAATTGAAAAGTGGACGGCCATTGCATCTGTAACTCCATTTCCACACAAAGTCGGGCATAGTTGATCCTGGACACGCGAGCTGTCGGAGTATCCATGAGCAAAGGTAGCCCCACCGCACTCGCTATCCATCCCAGACCTTCAGTCTTCCAGTATTCGACAAGAACATTGTAGAATCGTGCCCACACCGGGGCCTTGGTGATATCGGCAAGCTCACCTCCAGTTAAGCTCCATTGCCGAAGAAACAAGGGCTTCCCCTGAATGTGCCAAGGACCCCTCTCGACCGCAGACTTCAAACCTTGCTCAGAAGAGAACCGGAACAAGAATTTGTTGGAACTCGTTATTAGAATCTCATGGAGGCCAAAGTCAGCCCATGCTTTCGCCAGGGCTCACTGCACCACTGGGAAGGCCGGACGCTTACCCAGAAAGAAGCCTATCAGCGTGGTTCGAAACTTGGACGCTCCTCCAAGCGCGAGCTCTCTCGAAGGGATGACTAAAACCTTGTTCTCCTTGATCTCCGGAGGAAAGAAGGAAAGCTCCGGGTGCTCGGAGGAGGCCCCAGAGCCAGCATCAACGACAACCTTCCAGGATCTAGGAGGAGCAGAGGAGGTGGGTGTCGGAGCAGGGGGGAGGGAAGTCGGTTGGGATCCTTTTGGAAGGGAAGAGTTCGAAAGAGGGGGGAAATGGAGGGGAGTTGGAGGAAGGGCAGTAGCTAAAGTGTTTGGGTTCGTATTTTCAGAAGAGGGAGGAACGCGAATTAGGGATTGCGGAGCTGGACTTGGAGGAAGAAGAGAAGAGGAAGGAACAGGGGACAAAGGGGGCCGAGGGTTCGGAGAAGAGGATGGGGAAGCCATGGAGGAGAAGAGGGAATCTCCGCCGTTAGGAAGCAGGTTCGCCGGAATCTCACATCGCTCAATATTGATTCTACTGTAAATGAAGTTCTTTCTTAACCACAAATTCTTTGGATGCAACAGTATCACCGGTGTATGATAAGATTTCCTTTTGTCCATTTTAACAACATATTAGGAAACTTATGCTCCAGTTAGCATTGCGAAAACATATAAACCAAAGAATTTGTAAGGAAAACCAACTACTAAAAAATTAAATAGAAGTTTTTGAGTTTTTGCTTGATTATATGATGTTGACAAAACTTTGAATAATATGTCCATAAATAACATATCTAAAAACAGCAAAATGACTAAAGGAACCGTCTCAACAAAGTATTTTAAAGATTGTATTATTGATATAGAGGTAATTAACTTTAAAACTAAGGATAATTTCTTAGTTGGAGCAATGAATAACAAGGAAGTTAGCACATCAGAAAGAAGCTATATAGAGTGTTGTTCAATAACAATAGAGCTAGTATTGGTAATCTCTTATTCTCACACCACATCCCAATTATTATCAAGAACTAGATTTTCAACATAAAAAAGCCCCCTTTTGTTTCATTAATTTTCTAATAGGATTAAGGGATTTGAATCAGCAGCTAAAAAGAAGGTTTAGCCTATCATTGTCATAGCTTTAAATATTATATTTGTTTGAGGAAGATAGAGGTGGTGAAGCATTAACTGAAACTTCTAAGTCATCACAGATTCCACATCACGTAAAAGAATATAAGTGATACCAAATTCTAAAACACTCTGAGCTAAATGGATCCACATTTACTTCTTGAAAGGTAAAAGCTTTTCGAAAATCAAAATTAAGTCATCTATTGCTCAGCTATTAAATTTGAGAGAACTTCTCCATTCAAGCATCAAATGTATTGTTAAGAATTAGCTTCCCTGTGGTTTGACAACTTAACAAATTTTAATTTGGTGAGCAATCCTATTCATCTCTTCCCTAATGATGCTAAGGTCTCCTGAATCATCAACTATAAAACCTAGAAGAATGAATTCGCAACTCAATTTGGTAATATGTTACCCAATTATCTGCCCGATACCAATAAACAAGATGCTTATATCTGGCCAAAGCATTCTTCTTATATATTCACCTTGAGGTCTTGAAAAATGCTGACTTAGACCTTCAAAAACCTCCTTACATTCCTTACATTGATATTATGTGGGAGAACAAAGCACTTCCTAAGGTGTAGCAACCTTTATTTGGTTAACTTCTAAGCATAAACTTCCCACACAACAGACTCTATTTTTTCAATTTTCCCAACTTTTATATGCTTTATAGATCATTCCCTTAATCTTAAGAGCACCTATGTAAATACTCATTAGATGTATTGAAATCAATACATTGTCTACTAGTTAGATGGGAACATGAAGAAGTCATTCAAGACTTCTCAACAAATGACATCATATCAAACATGGAATAGATCAATCCTCCAAACTTGACTAGTAGAACTATGTACGCATTATAGTAGGAGAGGAATGCTATATTTTTCAGCATACTGATAAATTTAAAGAATTAACATGGATCCTAATTAAAATATCCAGATTACGCTACCTACTAAGTATCCACTATCCAGTGGAAGAAGATAGCAAATTCATCACCAGTCCCTGGGACTACTAGGTTTATTCATTTCTGCACCATAGTGAGTTCTCATTTTATGGAGTTGTCTTACAATTTGTCTGTATTTGCGAGCTTATAACACTGTCAGCTTCAGGATTGCACAATTTTAATGAACTTCCTTTCTTAAAATAACAGACTTTCATTTCAATCTAAGGTTTAAATTTAATTTATTTCCAGTCACTCTTTTAAGTTCGTTCTAATATGCAGCTTTTCGTTCATTAAAAGCAAACCCCTAAGAGGTACCTCAGGGATTAAACAAAACACACAGATACACCACCTTGCAATGTCAAATCAAATGCCACAGAGAGGAAGTGTATTACAGCAGGTCAAACACAAGGCGTCAACAAGTAGCTAGGAATGTAATTCATCATCAAGTTCCCCACCAACTATCCTAGATAAGGAATTTAAAATATTGTATTGGTAACAGTAAATAGAAAAAATATTTAGAACCAGTAACAGAGAGCTATGAATTGCAAATGAAAAAAGCACAATGGGAAAGTTTCTGTAGTTTACATAATGCAAAGAAAAGAAAATGCCAAGTCCTTTCACCCACAGGGGGTAAGCTTCTTATTGCCAGCACCACGTGGATTATCATCCTTCCAGTCATCCCATGCTCTTGCTTTTGCTACAGCAGTGTCATCGTCATCATCATTTTCACCCGGCTGACTATCACTGTGCCATGTGGAGTTGGCTTCTTCCATAAGCTTAGCATTCCTTTCTTGCCATTTATTCATCATTTCCATCTCCTTCAATCCAGCTTCTTCTATGCTCATTGTTGGCAACCTTAGAATTGCATTTAGAAGTGGAGTTAACAAAATGAAAACCACAGGTTCACAAATCTAAATTTCATTATTTGCAGCTGCTCAATTTTTTCAGAAAACAATAATCTTCTTTCAAGTTGAAAGAGCATTGAAACAGCAAGCATTGTGTTAATACTTGTGAATAAGGGTCAGAAACGCACCTGTACCCAGGTTGAAAAACCTGTGCTGCCATCCTTTCCCTCTCACCGATTAGGCCTCCACCCAGAATACTTGCTGGTCCAAATATCATTGGCTGATGCTTGTGGTCATGAGCCTGGGAAGCCTTTGCTCTCCCTTCTAGAACATCTTGAGCAAAAGTAGCACATGTTATAGGTTGGGCTGGTTTAATGTACTGTGCTCGAATGGAAGCATCTCGATGCCAAGCTTCTGCTCTCTTGCTACGTTCATCAAGAACAGCTTTGGAAAATTCACCATCTCCTTCCTGAAATTCATTGGCAATCATCAACTGTCAACTTCCTGATTTACAAGATAAAATATTATACTAAGGGCATCCACATGCATCAGAGGACAAGATAACCATGGTTGCAGTTAAATTGATGGCTCAATTAACAATGCAACATGAGACTTTCAAGCAAGCCAACGATGGTAGAATGATAAGAAACTACAATATTCCTCCTGAGTTCCTCGCAACAGGTAATTAAACATGATGCATATACTAGTGAATTCAAACAATTGCATGTCAGCAGATTCAAGAAATTGCACATAATATGTCAAGAAACATATCACTGCTTCTTGGAATAAAATATAATAGTACCTTCAGTTGCATTTCCTTTACCATTGAAAGCATTTCTTCCTCCCTCTTCAGCATTTCCAATAGATCAACTGCCTGCAATTGAACGCAGTATGGTAAATGTAACATATATGGGTCACAAGCTTGCACATCAGGATGACTGTAGAGAAGACTAACCTTGCAGATGGCCAAAGAGATGGCAGTCAACCAAGCCTGCATGATAACAGTTCCAAGATAGTTAACTACATGACTATTTAACATATGCAAAACTAAAGTCTACATGGGGTTTAGTGCCCCACCACTGCAAATTTTAGAATTTAAAAAGGAAATCTTGTTAAGCTAAAAGGGTGAATAACCTGCATAGTAACATCAAGATAACTTTCCTAGATGACCAACATTCTGAAAAACAAAATTGAAGGATGGATAAGAACTACAATTTTCCAAGTCACAATTATGTGATTCAAAGACAAATTGATTACACTAACACATTGGCATTCCTCAAAAGTTGAGTACTGAAATTTTAGGGCTAACATTAAGGTGGCTGTGGGCAAATTTGTTTTAAAGTTGATACATGTACGTGGTAGACCTAAGGTTTAGGACCACCTTTAAGCCAGCAGATTGTTATCATTAACACACATCATATACAAGTAAAATTTTAAATAGCGCAGCATCCAAGATCTAGGGAACTAGAAAAAATCATTACATACATGTCTGAAGACAAGATACAATCATCAAATATATAACATGTATGAAGACACAATATGACCATCATAACATGATTTTCATGTTTGTTTCAAGACGTATCTTCCGTATCATTTATCTAAAGTAGCATGGTGATGAGAAAGAGAAAACTACACAATTGAACTAAAAAGAGGTGTAAAGTTTCAATCCCATATTGCAAAAGGTTTCACGGGGGTGCAGAGGCAAGGTGGGTATTGTATGAGATATGGGATATTAGGTGCACTATTCAACTGATTAATCTTTAACTAGGTTTCAACCTTAAATATCCTTTCACAAACTTATTCTTTAACTATGCAATGAGCCATTCAGTACATAAAAAAGCTAGCATCAACGTAAGATTGGAAAAAGGACGGGAAAAAGGATGGGAAGAGGGAAGACAGTGCTTGAATAAGTGAAGGATTGCAAGTGATTTATAAAAACTTGTCATCCTATGATTTTATCTAGAATCCATGGAGTCAACTACTAACCTCCCTTTCTTCTTCTCCATCCTCATCCAACACATCTTCTTCCCCAGCCTCAATGGGAGCCGACAAGGCAGCAGCTTTATTTGAACGACCACGTCGCTCCTTACGCTCTTTTATTTCCAGCAGCTTTGCTTCGGCAGCTTTTTGGAGTTTGAACCGTGCAATCTAAAAATTGCACAAGTAAAAAACCTAGGTATGTTATTGTAAATCCAAATAAACAATTTTTAAGCAGGCTTGCAGAGCTCATGCTCTGACGACAATGTTTTAGACAAAGTTACCTTTTGGGCCCTTCGATCAGCAAAAGAATTTGAACCCATTTGATCATGTGATTGCAACTGTTCATCTGGTACAAGTTTCATCACTTCGCAAAATGAAAGGAATTCCTATAACATAACTTTCTTTCATTGATTTCAATAAAAGGAATTTTTGAGCAAACAAAAGGGAATCTTTTCAGAATTAACTGAACTATTGGCAAACATGTCCATTCCAAAGCTAGTCCATTCTGAACCAATCCAGGTTAATCACATTTACCTTTAATTTTGCTTGGGAAGCCTTAAGAGTTAATATCCTATCATCATGTTGTATTTTTTCTGTCAACTCAGCAAGATAAAATGGCACCTATAAGAACATATTACGGGGATAGTTAAATAAACTGTGACAAGAAATGACATCATAAGTAGCAATTTCAGAGATATAGCACAGCTGAAAAGTAGAAGAGCCAATATAATATGGTGGCATTGGCGCCATTGCATATTTAATTTGTAAGAGAGATGAAGAATTAAAGGGTCCAATCCTTCTGAACTTGAACAAAGGAATCATTCCATCATTACCAGGATTTTTCTTCTTCATTCCAGCACGGCAAGAAAATTTTACACATGGAAATACATCCAATAAGAGGCTTACACATAAACAACTTTCCACGACACAACTAAATACAACATTATATAGTTACCTAACAAAACATGATTCTAACATAATAATGAACACTGCAGTTAACAATCAATCCTGAATTTCCAGCACTCACAAAGACAACACAGACAAAGAGCATTATAATCGAAATTCCATAGTTCACCATTTATATTGAAAGTACAAAGGTGGCCATTATCCTAAAAGGAAACTAAACCAGAATTAGTCATTTATGTAAACATTTTCATCTGTGATATGGAACCAAAAGATTCTTCACATTACAGCATCAACAACATCAATTTGATTCATTCCGTCCAGAAAGATGCCTCTCAAACACACTCATATACATTATCAATGTCATTAGTCTTACATGCATATGGCTTAACCAATTCAGTAAAATGGATTACCACATTTCGGTAGAGCATGTTAGTACTTTTTCAGTTGCCAAAGCTTTACGAAAACTGATTTTCTTCTCATTAATCTCCCTTTGAATTTAGATATACAGTTCCCAATATACTAAAAAGACAACCAACAAAATCTCTCAAACTAATTTGTGAATATAACACAAATATGTAAGTAGAGGATAAGCAAGAAACTACAGATCAAATGAAATTAGAGAGATCAGAGGAGGAATGATTACCAAAAGATATTTGAGATTGCAAGTGCTAATATCATCTTTAGTCTCATTAGCTGAGAACAAACCCAATTTTGCTATCATATCTTCACACTTGTCCAAAGCCTCACAACCTTTCCTCACCATCTCCTATAGGAACAATCGAAACACGTATAAATAAGAAGAGATTAAAAGTCATAGAAGAAAGAAGAAACCAGACAATAACAGGACAGGGGGTGTTGCTTAAATGTACTCGAGAGGTGTACCTGATCAGTAGCACCAGATTCTGTAGCCATTAGATGGATCTTTCGAGCTTGGCCAAAGAGAGCAGGGAGAGGCATCTCCTCCGTCTTCCATTCACCCATCGCGCGAGTCTATCTAAACCCACTAAACGGAATAGTAAAGAAACTTGTCAAGTTGGTCTAATATAAAATTGCAATTAACAAAGAAAAAATAGAAACTGAAGAAGTGTATATATGACTTAAAAGGAAATAAATTGACGTATTCTTTGAACTACAAATCATTGTTTGCTACGAATCTCAGAATTTCAAAGTTTTGACAACACAAATCGCATATTCCACAATTCCAAACCATTGAAATCATCCGAAATCCAAACAAGAGCCAAAAGTTTCAGACCATAAATTTAAGATCATATAAATCAGAAATTCAAAATATAAAAGATATAGAATTCTATTGCTTCAGAAGGTCAAACAACTATCTATATTTTAATTAAACACAAATTACCAAAATTGAATTTCGGCGTTCCAAAACTCCAAACCCTAAGCGGCATTAATCGAATCCAACAGTCTCCACTAATATTTTTCTATCGAAGCTCAAAATCGCAGATTCTAGCGGTAAAGCACATAACAAGTTCCACCAGCGCGGGCTACAAGAAATCCCTCGTCTATCCAACCCCAAATAGGAAGACCAATGATTAAGAAGAAGAGGAAGAAGAAGTATGATTCGAGATAGGAATTTCATACCTCGGTTGATATCACCAATACGGAGATGTAGAAGACACCCGGTGACTATACCCGAATTCGGAAGCTTCTGGAGTTTCCTTCAGATGGGAGGGGTTTCTTTATTTTAAAGGAAATTCACCGAGTTAGATCCTTAAAGCATTTGCATTGTTCTGCATTTTTACGTTGTCGTTTAATGTATTTATTACGGTGTCGTTTGGTTGTTTGATGGGATTTTGACGTTGTCATTTTTACCTTGTCCTTGAAATGGGAGAGGATTCCGGGAAATGTAAGTTTATATTTTACTTATTCAACAAATTTTAATTTTTCAAAAAATAATCTGAAAAAAAATCCAAGCAATTAAACTTCAGATAAGTAGCAATGATGAAATTCACGTAATGTAAAATAATATTTGTACTAATCAAATGATATTTATATGATTATTTAATTTTAATTTTTAATTTTAACTAAACTAATTAAATTTGACTTAAATAAATAATTTCTATCTTAAGTTATTAACTTAAATCAAGTTCATTTAGTTTTAATCAACTTCAAAAACTAATTAAGCTACTATATTAATTATAATTGATGAGCTCATGTCTAATATTTATACTACATATATTTTATATTATTTTTTAACTAAAGTATAAGAAAAAGGGTCTTTCTAGAAAACTAAAAATTAAGAATCTTATAAGAACGTGAAGGTTAAAGAATATTTTACTCCAAAAATCATCAATATCTTATATTTATTCCTAGAATCATACATGCACTACACAGTTTTCTTATAATTTTTAAATATTTATAACAAGTATAATGAACTAAATAAATATTATTTAACATGCTTTCTTATAATATTCAATAATAAATGAAATAAAATATTAATATAACAATTTTCTCATAATTTTTTTAAATAATTAATTTGATTATCATGAATATAAGTAATATATAAATAATTATAATTTGAAACTTTTCAAGATGGTGACATATGATGCTAAAAAACATTCAATCAATATCCATATTCTTAAATATAACTAGTATAACCAAGCATAATTATAAAAAAAACATGTAATCTTCGAAAAAGGTATAAATAGACATAACCTAAATCGAAAGAACATAATAGGACAAATAGGAGTATAACTAGGCCTTCACTATAAGAAAAGTAGGAATTAGCAATAAAAGTAGGAATTAGCGATAAAAAATTACCGACAGAAACGAAAATATTGCAAATTACCGACAAAAAATCAATTTCCGTCAGTAACATTGGTAGAAAAATTTTCGTTTAGCGGCAGTAGTAATATCCGTCGATAAATATGGAGGGAAATTATCCTGGTAAAATTTTCGGCAGATTTTAACGATGGTATAAAATACCTGTTGCTAAAGAAAGCGGGAATTGTTGGTGGAATAAAAAAGTTTTGGGTTTATCTGTTGGGACCCGATATCGGAACCGGACCCCAACCGGGAAAAACAAAAGCGAAAGCGAAAGTCATAAATCGGAAACACAATCACGGATCCGAAAGCGAATCGAAGGGCTCGGATCCTAAACTCGAAAACAAAATTAAAGGAAGTGAAAACGAAACGAATTCTAATCAAATCGAAACGAATATCCGACATCCGCGAACAAAAACTTTAGAAAAGTGTCGCGTTGCGTTCCCTAAGACTAATCCAATCCGAAACCGGTATCAAAAATTTTTTTCACTCTTATTCATTTCATCTTTAAACAAAACAACTTAGATCCATACAATTTCCCTTTTTGGAAATTC
>JAOSBM010000006.1:15582877-15593162 GCA_027568955.1 Erythroxylum tenue
CTAAAACCCTTCATTTAATAACATTTACCTAAGAAAATAAACCCTCGATTAATTCGAACTAAAAGAAAATTACCAACAAAAACGCAAAATAAAGATTAAACAACTTATTTACTAAGAAAGAAATTCGGGGCCCAACAGTTTATCTGTTCTCTATTACGATCATGGTTGACTCCCCACGATCGTGGCTGACTTCCCACGATTATGGCCTTGGATTATTTCTCAGGTCTTCTCCAATTCTCTTTCGAATGCCCTTAATAGTTTCTCCTCCATGGATGGCTCTCCAAACTTTTTCACTCCTTTAATCTATATGTAAACACAAGATGAACACAAATTGAGTATTTAAACACAGCAACATGGAAATGCATAAGAAAATATAAGATAATTCAATCCTATCAGTTTTTATCGTCCCAAAACAGTCCCTTTATAGTGAAAAACTAGGTTAAAAATGGGACAGGTAGCAAGTCATAGGCGTGACTTGGTGTGTCATGCCCATACACAATTGTCATAGGCGTGACATAGGTCTCATGGCTATGACAAATTTTTTATGGCCATGATACACATCTTATGGGCATGATTTTTGTCATTCTTCATTCTTTTGTCATTTTCTTGTTTCATCTCCATTCTAATCCTTCTCCTTCTTGCTTCATGAAGAAAATAGAGTATGAATCTTGAGAAGATGACTTAATGAGTATGCTTTCAACTTACTTTAGCTATTACACTTCCAAATGGTACCTAAGATCAGATGTGAACTAAAGTGAGTATCTTAAGCATTTTAAAGCATTAATCTCCAAATGTCAAGGATTAAATGTATTAATAATTAAGCACATATCAAGTTCCCCATACTTAGCTTTTGATCTTTCTCAGACAAATCATCAAAATCAAGGTCACAAACTAAAACACTTACTCATTTTTCATATTTCCTAAGAGCAAATAATTATAAGTAAAGATGAATGACTTTCAAAAACTATAACAAGAACTCAACATTCAAAGCTTTTAGTCATGATTAATCAATATTCATCACCCTTAGAAACTGAGCAATCTAGAGATAGACTTAGATAAAATGTGTTTAAATAAGATAGATCCATAGGTATACTCAATCACCATTCATGATAATAACAATCCACAACTTTGCATATATTTCATTTCTCCACCACTAGGATTCACATGTATAATCATGAATCAAAGGACTTTTCAATGTTGTAATGTAGGCAAGGGTAAGGTGAGATGTATTTGGGTAATATAGTGTAAAATCCACCAAAGCTAGTAAAACAAAAGTAACACTCAATGCAACATCAAATGTAAAAACTAACATTCATTCAACACTAGGTACCATCCGTTACGATGAATGGAAAACTATGTTTGACAGCTCAAACTTAAGCTATCACACCACAGATGACTTAAAACATAACCAACTAGAAGGAATCACCCATACAATTGATGATGATATATTAAAACTATATGGAGTGGTCCTTCAAAACCCCATCTACCTCATATGTATCATATTCAAATTACTCATTCAACACAAATTTAGGAGGAGACACTAATCATAATCAACTTTGTAAAACATATGTATTTTCCTCTATGATACTTTTATTTAAGCATTTTTTCTTTTCTTTTTTCCTTTTCTTTTTCTTTTTTTCTTCTTTCTTTCTTTTTCTTTTCATTTAAAAATTGAAAGAAGCTACATCAACATGGGAATTTCATTGATAAGATATAAAATAACGTCCTGATAAGTATAACCATCCCACATATATGCACACCCCTACACTTATACTCTTGTACATCCACAATCATTAATAATCAACGAGCTTTGAGACTTGGGTAAGACATTTGGTTTAGTTTAAGGCATGTAATGTGGTTAACAAAAAAAGAAAATGCAAATAAAGCTTAAGGGAGTTTAACACAGGAAAATTCATATAAATGGGTAGGCTATTTGGCTAATGTAGTTCTTAAACAACAAAGAATGCCTAATCATTTTCATGATAAAAATGTGATCTTTAATAGAAAATCAAAGCAAATTCAGGATGTACATGTCATGAAGGTCATACATAATAAAAGATAATGAGACTAATATAGATGTGTCAATCTAATAAGGCTCAAAATCTCACTGGCTTTTCTCTATTATTGTTCATTACTCTTTTAAAGAAAATACACGTTAACCAATCATAAAAGAAAAAGTACATGCTAAAGTTGGCATGGATTTTTCTAGTCATTTCACACTTTAATTATGAATATATAGTCCTAAAAGCCATAGAAAAAGAGAAAATTCTTGATTTCATTTGTTTGATTTTGAAAACTGCCTAAGAATCCACATAAGCAAAAACTAAGCTAAAAAACAACTAAGATCCCCACCCTAACACTTAAAACTTACATTACCCCTAATGTAACTTCAAATTCAGGAAATGGAGCATTTAACAAAAATAGCAATTGTGAAATTGTAAATAAACAAAAATCAACTTCCCTTGGGTTGCCTCCCTTTATAATCTCCACAATGTCCTCTCGATCTCCGGATTAAATTGTACAGGTTCTCTATGAGGAGATCTGATCACTACCATAGACCAATACTAACAAACTTTTAAAGATTAACAAATAACTAAAAGAAATGATTATAAACAAATATATACACAAAACACCAACTAAAATCAAAAACAAAAGTTAAATCACTACACTCCCTCGCAACGACGTCAAAATTTGACAACGCATATCAAATGCACCGCAAAATTTATCTAACTATGCACACTATAATTTTGTAGTTATAGTGAGTCGGGATCGTATCCATAAGGAACGTTTGGTTAACTTTTTCAATGAAAATAGTTGATGTAAAGGAAATAAAAAGGGGTTTTTTATTTAAGACAATTAAGAAAATAAAGTAACTTAAACTATCGAGACCAAATTAAAGAAAACAGTAGAAAACAATAAAAGTGATGAATATGTGTGAAACCTAATTCTAGGATCAATCTCGACCTACACATGATTAAACATCATTCATTGTAATAATGCTTTCACCTATCTCCTAGAACTATTGATCATAGACTAACAACAAGCTCTGTTAATCCCGGTTTTCCCTTAAGTCGTGTTTGATTAAGATACAATCGTTAATTAAACCTAACTACCAAATAACCTAGAATACGCTCTCTAGATTTAATTGGGAAGTCGCGTTATGAAATGGAAAACAAACTAATCTAAGCAACAACCATACAAGCTCGGGTCATTTAACCTAGATTAAATTATCCTTAATGATTCGAAACCATTAGTGGCCACAATTGAATCTCAATATAAAAATTGCGAATTATATTGAATATTCTAGTAATGAATCCAGATACAACGATTACAGATTATATTAACAATTCCAGAAATGGGTTCATAATATAAACAATCTAGTGATAACGAGAATATGATTATCTATACATGAATACCCAAACTAAATAAAAAAAGGATAACGTAAATAATTTCGATGGAGAGATTCAACATTACACAAAGATAAGATAAGCTTAATCGTGCATTCTAGGCATCGATTTCACCTTCGAACTGGTGTCGGGAAGTTAGCTTTCCATCTTCTTTATAAGTCTCCAAGAAGAGAAACCCTTTATAATGGAACACTAGGTTAAAAATGGGACAAGTGGCAAGTCATGGGCGTGAATTGGTGTGTGATGCCCATGATATCTAGTGTCAGACCTATGACACAATTTGTCATGGTCATGAGACACATCTTATGGCCATGATTTTTTTCATTCTTCATTCTTTTGTCATTTTTTTGTTTTATCTTCATTCTAATCTTTCTCTTTCTTGCTCCATGAAGACAATAAAGTATGAATCTCGAGGAGATCGCTCAACGAGTATGCTTTTGGCTCACTTTAGCTATTATGCTTCCAAATTGTACCTAAGATAAAATATGAACTAAAATGAGTATCTTAAGTATTTTAAAGCATTAATCACTACGTGTCAAGGATTAAATATATCATCAGTTAAGTACATATCATTAGGCCTAGGCAAAACCTAGTTTTACCCTAAATGGAAAAGGAATATAAAAAGGAAAAGAAAGAAGCCCTAAAGGGAGCCTCCATTTTGCTACATTGAGTAAGAAGCTAAAGAAGAAGAGAGAAAAGGAGAGAGGAAGACGGAGTTGCTGCTACTGCTTCCATTCTAGTCCACCTAGGTTATATTTCTTTTCCATCTTATTATTTCTTTCATTTTGATGTATAAGATGGATGTGATGACGATGAATTTGGGTTTAATGATGTTCTAAACTCTTTTAGGGATTTATTTGATCAATGTTGATTTGATTGCTTTTGATGTTAATGAAAAGGGTATTATGATTGTTTGTTGTATTTGCATGCTTCAGTAATAAATCGAGAGAGTGAACCGATAGCAAAATTATTAGAGTAATGAGAGTTAAACAATCTAATAGATTATGCAAATGATCAAATCGATAATTTATATGAAGAGAGATCTCGTGTAAGGACCTGATTGTCTATTAGAGTGCTTAAGATCTAATCAGATGAGTGGGTTGTTTGTTAATTGAGAGATTGGAAATTCCATAATTCAATTTAATTCGGGTTAAATAATTATAACTCGAGACAAAATATCACCCTCTGAACTTCTAGGATTGATACCGGATTAACTCAAAAGTGATTAAGTTAACATTAGATGATAGGATAAATCCCCTTTTAGCATAATTGGTTAACCTTCCTTGTGTGAATTTCCATTTGTTAGTTGGTAGTGTTTAATTTTGATTTCTTTGTGTTAATTTTACAATTTCATTTTCAATCAACCCATATTCAATTACTTAATTTCCTTCTCATTTTTTATTTTTTATTTTAATTACCCTTTTAGGCCTTAGATAAATTAGGATTCCATTAGTTCACTAATTCTTTGTGGGATCAACACCTCACATACTACGCTTAGGACCCTTTCACTTACGAAATATTGAGGATTTTATATGATTAAAGCTTGCTCAACACCAATATAAAACATATAAGCCTCTTAAAACCAAATTTCTCAATTATACTTTTATAGAAAATAGTGGCAACATTATTTATTGTCATGAACTTCTTATACGATATAGCCCATCACAAACTTCTTTGAACTATGGTACCCTTAGGGATAAGGTCACGGAGCTAGTTCTATATCAATTACTCGTGATTGGTTAACCACTAGTTAAGGAGCTGGTTATGTATCACTTACCCATAACAATTTTGGCTAGCACTTTATATACTCCATATTTGTAGAGGGAGACTAACTCGACTCACAATACCACCCACTGTTAGTAACTAACAACCTTCGAACATTGTCATGCACGTTTGGATTACTCTGACCAGTATAATATCATGTAATGAGCCTAAAGTTGTACCATAGGCTAAAAACGAAATCATTTTTCTTAATTCTTTAACTTGTGGCATAAAGCTTAAACCATTTTGTAAAGTAATTTATAGAACTTCGAAATCAAAAAACAAATAGGAGGTGTCTAGAGCTTGTCACGATCCTGACACTTGCTTTGGCCTATGTACGTTCAAAATTTTCAACTTCTTTCAATCTCATAATTAAACAATTTAATTCATAATTTAAACTCACATGTCATCAATTCTTTTTCAAAGAAGTTATTCAAATGAAACAATTAATTACACTCACTATTTTATAAATTTATCGCCAAGCACACTCAAGATTTCTATGCCTTTCCTTTATCTACACAAAGAGCATTTCACTTTGGCATTTATTTCCAATTTAGAAACAAGGCATTAATGTTATATATTTGATTTAATCGATCGTGTATCTTGTGTCATGATCGTGACCCCCTACCGAGAATTCATACCTCCCCTTGGTCTATAGTTTTCACATAGAAAATGTTCACATTAGGTTTTGAGTTCTTCTAGAAGTTTGTTCTCAAATGTTTTCAGTTTCTCTATCATCAAAAATAATGCCATTGCAACTTATAAATCAAGAAACATGTACCAAATATCACAAGTTGCTTCATCATAGGGGTAGTATCAGGTTACCATTTTCAATCTCATATTTTAATATTATTCACCCATAATTAGCCAGGATCTCTTCTATACATTTTTAGTACTACATCTTACATTTCATTTCCAATTTGAATTGTAAGATCCCACATCGGTTGGGAAGGAGAACGAAGCACCCCTTATAAGGGTGTGGATACCTTCCTCTTGCAGACGCGTTTTCCATGCCCTAACGCACCGGATCCTATCAAAACTTCGAAGTTAAACGTGCAGGGCCAGAGCAGTACCAGGATGGATGACCTCCTAGGAAGTCCTGTGGAAAAACAAAACCGTGAGGGTGTAGGCCATGAACCACTTAAAAAGGCCCAATGGGTGTGGACCACGAGCTACTTAAAAAGGCCCAATGGTTGTGGACCACGAGCCACTTAAAAAGGCCCAAAGCGGACAATATCTGCGAGCAGGTGATCTGGGCTGTTACAATTGGTATCAGAGCTAGTACCCGGGCCGTTGTGCCAGCAAGGACGCTGGGCCTCCTAGGGGGTGGATTGTAAGATCCCACATCGGTTGGGAAGAAGAATGAAGCACCCCTTATAAGGGTGTGGACACCTTCCCCTTATAGATGCATTTTCCATGCCCTAACGCACAGGATCCCATCAGAACTTCGAAGTTAAACATGCTAGGCCCAGAGCAGTACCAGGATGGGTGACCTCCTAGGAAGTCCTGTGAAAAAACAAAACTGTGAGGGTGTGAAACACGAGCCACTTAAAAAGGCCCAAAGCGGACAATATCTGTGAGCGGGTGGTCTGGGTTGTTATATGAATAACCCAATTTGGAGGTCTTTTGGTTAAGTTATGGCCAAAATACTGGGAGTATTCAATTAAACTAAGAATCCTAAAACATAATTTCACTAAACATAGTTGGGAAAACTTACCACTTTCTTTCAATATTTTGGAAAATTGTAGGCTTTCTTCAAATCATACTCCAAACCATGAAAAATCAGCTACACCCTTCTTCCTCTCAAGCTTGGTTGAAACCCACCTTTGGCTCTCTCCTTTTCTTCTTTTGTTTTTCACTCACGGGTAACTCACTTTCACTTTCACTTTTATGAAAAAAAGAATGAAGCAATTGTCTTAAGTTTACTCCTTTAACACATGAAACATGTCATCTCCCATCATAAGTCATGAATCCACTATTTACATGTAAAAAGACCAATTTTCCCTTAATCACTACGTAAAAAGATTAAATTGCCCCTTATAGAATATAATTGATCGACTAACCGAATTACATTCAGAAAATATTCCACAATGTGCTTATCTTCAAATTGACCAAGAAATACTCTAATTAAGGTCGATATGTATTGACTGAATGCTTTCAAAAAATCTAATGGATTTAAAATCATATATATATCCATGATTTTCCAAAAAAGGCATTTTAGTTCTAAACTTCCTGAATTCCTGAAATCCATCCAATCAGAATTATTTTTGACCTAGTTCATTATAAATAAATCTTAATACCTATTCAGAAAAATTCACTATTCAAGCAAAAATACTATTCATTGAACATAACAGTTTATATTCAATGAAAGGAAAAGTTTAGGGTTTTACATCCTAACATTTTAAAGATTTTTTAGGGTAATATATCAAGTTGAAGTCTAAAAGTCATAAGTCATTTCCCAATATTTTTTAGATGACTAGATTATTCAACATATATTTCGTTAATTCAGTTTATAAAACCACATAAACTTCATTTTACAATAAGTAATGTCTTCATTTTGAATAAGAAAAGTATAATTATGCCTGAATAATAAATAAAATTTTCATGGCCTACCACTATAATGGAATTCCTTTTCGAGGGCACATCAGTACTACAGGTTTCATTAAGTATTCCTTGATACTATCAAATTTCTCCTTATGTTTTTCCTCCCAAAGGAATTATTTGGAATTATTCAACCTTAAAAGGTCTAAAAATTTGTCTATTTTTCTTGGCAAATTAGCAATGAACATCCTTACGTAGTTTATCTGGCCTAGAAATCTATAAAGTTTTGTCTTATTCTGAGGTATTTTTACTTTAAGAATGTCTTTTGCTTTATTTTTATCTAGCTTAATTCCTCTATTGTGAACTAAAAACCCTAGGAAGTTCCCAGCTTCTTCGAAAACAAACTTTAGGCATTTTAACTTCAATATATGCATTCTCATCATATAAAATGCTTCTTGTAAATCTTGGATATGATTTGTGCTCTTTTTTTATTTCACAACAATATCATCAATGTAAACTTCCAAAATTCACCTTATCAAATCATGAAAAGTAGAAATCACAACAATAATAGCTCCTGCATTTTATCGTCCAAATGGCATTATAACCTATTTGAATGCCCTTATTAACCTTTGAAATCCAAAATTGATTTCAGAAATGTCATTTTTTTGCTGTAAAAATTTAATTATAATTAAAATAATCTGAAAAAGAAAAAAAAGATTGTCCAGCCGTTGCATCTATTAAAGAATCTAGGATTGACATAATGTATAAATCTTTAGTAGTGGTTGTATTTAAATCCCTAAATTCACACAAATTCTTATCTTTCTATTCTTATTAACTATAGGCACAATGGTAGCTAACTACTCAGTATATTTGGCTAGTCTAATGGAACTAGTATTACATAATTTTTAAAAATTTTCTTTAATCTTCAACTCAACTTCTTTTGACCACTACTTAAGGGGTTGGCAATGATGGTAGAATTGTGAATTTATCAAAAGTTTATGTTCCACTAACCTTCTGCTCAACCTTGGCATTTCAGTATAGTCCTAGGCAAAACATACTTTAAATTCATTTAAAATCTCTATTAACTTTAGTTTTATTCTTGGATATAAATTTTACTTAGAAAGACTACACAAAATTCTCCTCAATTATCTATATTCACTTCTTCTAATGGTTCTTGGTTTTGGCTCCCAAAATCATGAAACTTCTCAAGAGTGAATTACAACTCTTATAAATAGTTGCCCCTTATTAGTAGGCACAATCTGTATCCCCTTCTCCTTTTTCATTTTTATTCTTAATACATCCATCATATGATAGTTTGCAAATTTTTAATGGCTTATATGGTCACCATGGAATTTTGCTTCTATTATGTCAACTTTAGTGTGGAATGATTATGAATATTCCTAAATGAATTCTACCTTATTTCTTTTCCACAGAAGTGGAAGTTGATGAAGAGACAATGGAATATAAAAGTTGGAGTGGATCTAGTCTTGTCCCAATAAGAGTTAATAATTAGCATATGTTTCAATGACAAAGAAAGCAATCAATGAAAAGTTTCCTCTTATGTGATATTTGCAGGTAGAATTCTTTATACTCTGATATTTTCTCAAGAGAATGCAGTAACATATACTTTATTTGGGATTAAATATACATAGTCTTTACCTAAAGCTATCAGCATTTTAGTTGGCATGATGTTTATTTCCGACTCATTATTGACCAAATCTATTGAAGTTGGCCTACCATTAACATTGGCTTTAATATAGAGAGGTCTTATATGCTACATCATGACATCAAGTAAATTTTCTAACACTATCTTCTGTGGAAATCCTGGTCCCACTGCCAATACTAACACTCTATATTCTTTTTCTTCAAAATGAAATTACGTCTTCTTCATATAAGATTTAATAAATGAAGCAAGAAGTATTACAGAAGAAACAAAACATTATGCCTTAATAAGAATTTCTCCAATCATAATTAATTCATTGGAATCTTCCCCCTAACTTTCTGAGTGAACTATCTTCTTGTGAAATCTAAGATTTTCTTTTATCTTGCTTGACTTTTCACTAATGATTTCTATATGTTCCTTCAGATTATTAGGGTCCATAGAACTTTCTTTCGAGAAGATAGGTCTTACATTTGATGGTCCTTTTGACGTTGGTTTTTCCAATGGTGAAGGCTTGTTTCTTTCGATCCTCCTAGTAGACCTCTATTGTTGGAGCCTTCTCTTTGAGTTTTATTCAAGAGTACTAGATTATTAAGATGATTCACTAACTACCATTGTCGAGATGGAGGAAACCTTAGTGGTACTATAAATCGAGGCTATCTACACTAAAAATTGGTATTTATGGATCATATCTTTTTCTAAAGACTTAGGTTAATTTTTATGGTGGTTTTACCATGAAATTTTTACTTTCTACTAGATTATATGAATATGCTAATTTTCAATCCTAACGCTTGTAACACCCACATAACCCCCTGGGAGGATACATGGATGCCACCCAAGACAGAACAAACAAAATCAAACATCACACTGATATTTATTTTATTTAGTAACTCAAACCCACACACATATATTACAT
>JAOSBM010000006.1:15607180-15619116 GCA_027568955.1 Erythroxylum tenue
AAAATAGAAAAAGTAAGAAAAAGGAACTCCAATTTTGTCTTGGGTCTTGATCTCTCAATCTCCAATTGCTCTTTGTCAATCTTTGTCCTCTCTTTCTCCTTCTCGATCTTCTTTCTCCCTGTAAAAATCGTCTCTTTCCCAGCCAAAAATCGCCCCTTTTCTCTCTATCTCTCCTCTATTTAAAACTCCGTAACCGTCAGAAATAACTGCTTTACACGGGCAGTGTAAAATCACATGGGTTGCCCGTGTAACCTTCGGATGACTTTGTGCGCATCTGTCTTCAATTTACACGGGCCGTGTAAAATCACACGGCCTGCCCGTGTAACCTTCGGGTGAATTTGTGTGCATCCGGCTTCAACTTACACGGACCGTGTGATTTTATGAACCTGCAAAAATCAAAGAAATACCCATAGCAGTACCATTTCACCAAAAATTACAGAAATTTCACAACAATTAATGTAAAAACAATGACAAAATAGATCTAGAAAATAACATAAACAACAAATTATCATTAAGTTGTTTGGTTTGAGACAATGTGAAAAATTGGGACCTAATTCCTCCTATGACAGAATTTGCATACAATAGTTCTATAAATAGGTCAACTAGTAAGTCCTTTTGAGATAGTCTAGGGAGTTCAACCAAAGAAGCTTATTGATCTAGTGCCTTTACCATAAACAACACAAGCTAGTATTGAAGTTGGAGGCTTTACACAACACATGAAGGACATCTTTGATGACGTACGATGAAAGATAATAACTAGCAACTTGTCGTATAAAAGAACATGCTCATCAGCATCATCATTTGGTGGAATTCAATGAAGGGGATATGGTGATGTTTAGGATTCATCCAGAGCATTTTTCAAACAAAAATATATAGGAAACTTTATTCACGTAATGTTGGATCTTGTAAGATCATTAATAAGATAAGTACTATTGCTTATGTTTAGAATTAGTTTTAGAATTACCAAGTGACATGGGAAATAGTTTTATTTTTAATTTTGCAGACTTGACTATTTATCATGGTTATGATGATATGCAATCTCCTGCGGCTGTGAGAATTCCAACCATTCTCCATCTTAAAGAGGAGATAGAGGTTATTCTTGACGAATAAATTGTTGCCACAAGAGATGGAGGATATGGACAATTTCTTGACAAGTAGAAAGGAAGATTGATTTTTGACAGTACTTGAATTTTAGAAGTTGAATCCATACTTATATGATCAGTATTTATCACATTCTATATCGAGGATGGCTTCAGACAAGCCAAGGAGAATTGATGCAAAAGAATTTAAAGTCTGTAAAAGAAATAAAAGAGGAAAGATTAGTCAACTACAAGCTTTAATTTGGTGGGATGAGGATTGAGAATTGAGTTGACATTAAAGAATAGAGCTGAAATTTAGATTGTGTTAGGATTTATTATTAGATAGGAAGTAGTAGTAAGTTAAATATGTTGTTTTATTTTAGATACGCTATCCTAATTATTTAAGACTTATAGAATTTTTATTAGAATAAGATTTAAATTTGTTAGAAATCCTTTCCTATTAGAATAAAGGTTCTAAAAACTTCTCTATAAATATGTGTATATTATGTCCTTCATTGACAAGCAATTTGAAAATTCTTCCAAACTTGAGCTTTCAACTAGGTGTTATGATGCTTTTTTCTAAGAGTGATTCTTAGACCCTATGAGTGATTCCTTCATTATTTGTGTTCCTCACTAAATTCTAGTAAACCTGGCATAAATTCCACCCATCTTAAACTTAAATTTCAGCCATATTAAACTTTGAAATTCTAAACCTAAATTTCTACCAATTAAACCTAAAAACCAAACTATACCGAAACTGAAGTTTCAACATTCCTAAGTCAAAATCTAGATCTAAAACTTTTTTTTCGAAAATTAACAAATTTCATTAAATAAATATAAATACAGGCTAGAGTGCAAAAATTCTAGAAGAATCCAAAAGATCTAAATTACATAGAGTTATGGTTCCTAGTAATCGTCTATATCTTGAAATCTAAGGGATATTGATGAGACCACATAAACCAGTGTTACTCCAATCCCCGTCTTCTCTTCATACTACTCGTCGGATTTGCTGCTATTCCTCTTGCTAACATGGCCAATCTGTATTGCAGAAAAATGCCCTAAAATACCATCTCAACACTTCTACTTTCTTGTTTGAAAACTTTGCAGTTACGCTCCTTCTAGATGTGTACACCAAAGCTACCTAGCTTATCTTAATTGCTTTGAGATCAGCTGCATTATGCACTCTTAAGTTTCCCCAACCAAGCAATAGTTTCACTCCAAGAGTCCATTGGTTTGTCCATGTTGAGAATAAGCTGCATTCGGCTCTATACTTGTCTAATATACCTGCATCTAATCATTAAATGTTCCAAACTTTCCAGTTCAGTATTACATAACTCATAGTTCAATGTATTGATGGAGAACTTGATCTTATCCCTTGTAAGCAACCCTCCATTGATTTTCATCCATAAGATGTACTAGTTAGCGGTTGATTATACTTTTCCACCAGTGAATATTCTTGTTTTCTTAGTTGCAAATCTTCTGGTCTATCCAATAGTCTTTTCTGACATTTCGTTAGCTCCTCCAAAGCATCAACTTTAACTTTTAAATCCGGTTTAAATGTTTTTCTGCTGAATAGTTTCAGTCTATTTTGCAAGGCTTTCAGCTTCATGTTGAGCTAGTTCCCCTTTGAACCTGGAATTGCCCGTTGCATTTCCTATCTGAGTATGTTTCTGAATTTAGGATTGTCCATCAAGTGATTGAATATCCTAAATGGGCCCTTCCTCTTCCTATCACTTGTTAGCAATTTCACTACTATTGGATTGTGATCTAATACACTTGGATCATCAAACAAAGCACTGCTTGTTGAGTACGTCTCTATCCACTTGTCATTAACCATACATCTGTCCACTTTTCTCAGCAAAAACCATTCCTCAGATTGACCATACCATTTCAGATCAGCCAAATCTATCATCTCCACCATCTCTTGAAGTTCTTGACAATCTGCTTGTTTCCAACTTCTCCTACCCCTTGATTCTTCTGACTTGAGAGTACATTTATAATCTCCGAAAACTGTTCATGACAGACTCATGATATTGCTAGTTTTCTCCAACTCATTCCAAGCATGTAGTCTCTGGAACTTATGATTGGCCGCATACAACACTGTAATTGCAATCATAGACCCAGTGAGAAATCACAATGGATCAACTGAAATCATTTTCAATATACTTCACTACGTCCACTTTCTGAGGATTGAAGCCGATTATAACGCTCCCATTGAAATGGTGATCATGATTACTCATTACCCTCCATCCTTTGTCTAGGAACCATAAACTCTTCTCCAATTGCTCCCTCTTTATTTTGGCTTCTAATAAACCAACAAAATCTAACTTGTTGTTCTTGATAAACTCCTTAACCGCAAGTTGTTTATTTAGGCTATTAAGGCCTCTAACATTCCATACTGCTACCTTAATCATTTTTTCTTTTTACCTGCCCTTCTCTCTTATACTTCCTATTCAAACTCAAGGATATAGATGTTGGGTCACTCTTGGTACCAAAAGCTTCCTCCCTTTCCATCACTGGAGTGTCGATTGTCCCTTTTCCCTATCCTACTTCCTTATCCTCAATTGTCAGTGGTACATGTACTATCGGAATATTACTTGCCAAATTCATCACTTGTTTCCCATTTCTTGATCCTTGATTAGCCCCCACTATTTGTGCTCCAATCCTAGCCATATTGTACTCCTCCTGATTCTTGCCCTGTTGCCCATGTCCAATCACTTGATTCTCCTCCTGAGTCAAATTATGGAGAACCTGCACTTCAATTGGTGTATCGCCTTCTGCTAGGATGCCCTTCTCTTGGCTTGGACATGCGTCAGTCATCTGCTTCCCCTCTTGCTTCTCTTTTCTTTTCCTAACCTGCTTCTCTTTTTTCATCTTTGGTTTCCACATATATGTTACTCCTATTGAATCCTCTACATGATCTCCTTTCTCGTCTAGCTTCATGATTCTTAGGATATCTGGAAGCTTCATTGATCTATTAACATCTATACAAACTCTAGCAAACCCAATCCTCTTCATTAAGGCAATATTCTCATCTAATCCTAAAGGTTTTCCAATCTTGCTAGCAATATAACTCATACCTTCTGCAGACCAATACTCCAAGGGAACCTTGTGAATATTCACCCATAAAGGTATTGAATTAAGCCTGCTTCTGTCCAAGGTAACTCTAGGCTGCCACTTCTTAATCAGAATAGGATGGCTCATTATGTGCCATGGCCCTGCTTCCAACGGTTTTTGTGCATTCCCTTCGGTGTTGAATTTGAATACAAAGAGTTCATCTTCGTTTACCATTGTATTCACCAATTGCTTGTTCCTCCATACAACATTTGCCTACTTGCTAACAGTTTGACAAAGGAATTCCAAGACTGCCATTATTTTTATCCATGACAGTTAGCATCATATCGTGACTGCATCCTGTATACCAAGAGTTATACATTTTTCTGTTTTATGAAAGTACATTTATGCTAGTTTATCTTTATTGGCTGTTTCCAATTAACTTGTACACAATGAATTAATTAGTAGACAAAGAAATCGAGCTGAACTTGTTCTTGACTATTTAGTATAGATGCTGTTGATCATTGGTCTCCTTTGTTCACTGCTCTCAATTTCATTTCAAGGACGGGGAAGACATTAATAGCCAAGACTTTGGCCCGATTTGTTAATGTCCCCTTCGTTATTGCCGATGCGACTACATTGACTCAGGCAAGTAGTCCTTGTTTTTTCATTGAGTTAAATTTAACTGCATTTTTAAAAAAAAAAAATTTAAATGAGTCTTGAAACTGAATAAAATGATTGGGGGACTGGGTAGTATTACTACAACTCAGTGAAAAACTTTAACTGTTTCATCTAGTTAAATATAGTTTTGGCATTGGTCTTTTGCTTTTCTAAACTATTGATATTGCCTTTTGTTGAGACCTGTTTGTTGCCTGCTTTAAGCATGATGGGTTTAGTTCTCCTTTGTTTTTATGTTGACTTGAAGTTATTATTTCTGTGATGAAATAAGAAAAGTTTCACCCCCGTCCTATCTTATTCAAAACTCTGTAATGTGGGTACTGAAATACCATTGTTTTGTTCTTTTATCTTTTAACTTGGAATGGACATGATTTTATTTCACCCAATGTCATCGTAAGTCCCTTTAAAATCTCTTTCCTTAACTCAATGCACAAACAACATACACACAAGTTTGCATTAGAGAATTCTGTTGCAATATTATCAGTTGATCTTCTTCGTGATTTTATCTCCTCAGGTCTATTCATAACATTTAGCTACCTGTTTTTATTACTAGAGTCTTGATCATTTTGTTATGATTACCACAAAATGCTACATGCAGGCAGGATATGTGGGGGAAGATGTGGAGTCCATACTATACAAGCTACTTGTGGTAATTTTCATCGTTAAAATTTTGATTTTACCACTAATTATGACTTGAAAGCCTATTGTCCTTGAAAGTGATTATTTGTTACATTATGCAGTGTCACGTACAATCTAAGACTGGACTTCACACTATTTGCTCATAGTCTATGCACATATTTTGTTAAGAGTTTATATGCTGAGGTGACCTTTGACCAATAAATTTTAGTCTTCCTACCTCTTTTATTTCTTTCGGATCCTCCAACTATCTGCATCTTATCTTGCTTTTAAGTTCTGTTGCTGCTGTTTAACTACCATAAGCATATTTGTTCATAGATAATCAGTGGGGTTACCAGTTAATAAATTTAGGATTTATTTTGCCATCATTAGAATAATTTATGATCCGTAAGTCTAATCCACTACCTTAAACTTTTGGATTAAATAGTTTGTTAACATGGCATTAGAGCCTGTGACCAGGAGGTTTTCCTCTCAGGTCGTGCTGCCCTCGTTTATGGTGGATTTAGGATTTATTCAGCCTTAGTATGAGCGGTGTACTGGAACAATAAATGATTCATTTTTGAGCCTCATCCATTAAGTTAATCTTTTGGGTTAAATGGTAACTTTTTGCTACACTATTGCTGATGGTGACATTGGGAAACAAATTACTTAGAAAACTTTCACCTCTATTATTATCTCAGGCACTTCCTCCAGATTTAGGATTGTGGTAAAGTGCAAGCAAATCGGATCTTAAGGATTGGTAGATTTAATTGTTGATAGTTCAATCTCTGGTGTTGGATTTGCTTCATTGTAGAACTACAAAATCTCTGTGAATAGTTGAGAAAGAAGACAAGGAAGATAGGACAAGAAGATTGATAAGTACGAAATACTCAGTGGGTTGATGGTAGGAAAGTGGTAAATCACATCTGATATTTCACCACTGCAAAATTTTCGATAGTACTCCCTTCTATACATGCAAAAAGGTGGCAAATGTGTTTGCAGCCACATATGTGAATGGTGGCATAAGAAGTGGATAGTGATCCGAAGAGTACTGTTAAGAGTAACTTGACTATGTTTTTAAATTTACTTTTGGGTTTTCATTGTGATGCCTATCATTTTTTCTTTTCCAATTTCTTTGATTTAACTTTTTTTAATGCCTTAATAACGTCTTAGGTTGCTGATTATAATGTGGCAGCTGCACAGCAGGGTATTGTTTATATTGATGAAGTTGACAAGATTACAAAAAAGGTTGCTCTTGCTTTGTATTTATGCATTCAATCTTAATCTCCCGTCAAAACTCTATATGTATCATTCATATTTTCCTTAACTGTGCAGGCTGAGAGCGTTAACATCAGTAGAGATGTGTCAGGAGAGGGTGTTCAGCAGGCTTTACTGAAAATGCTGGAAGGAACAGTATGTACTTTTGTTGGATAGACTATAGAAATTACAGGATGTTCCATCGCTTATGGCTCCATAAAATGTCAGATTTCAAACAGCTTGAAGTCCAACAATTTGAATGCCAGCAATCTAAATATCAACTCTATTTGGTTAACATTTGGACAGTATATTCACATCCATGTTGACTTTTACTGACATAGGTTGTCAATGTTCCAGAGAAGGGTGCTAGAAAGCATCCAAGAGGTGACAATATTCAGGTACATGTTGCATAAATATAATGCATGCATCTAATTTTTTTGATTTATTGTTTGTTAAAAGGAATTTTGCTTGCTGTTGCTATAGATTTTGGTGAGAAATTTATAAGGGCCAGTTTCACCTATGTAGCTCTAATCAGATGAGATATGCTGTTCCTTGTATCACATCGGGGCTCATACTTCCTTTGTTCTTCATTCTTTATTAGTTTTCTCTATTTATTTCTTTTTTTACTGTTTGACTTGTTTTTTTTCTTCTCCAGATTGACACTAAGGATATCCTTTTCATTTGTGGGGGTGCATTCATTGATTTGGAGAAGACAATTTCCGAAAGGTTGAACTGGCATAAAAATACAAAAGCGTTGCTTGTGGCATACAAATTCTGAACTCTATCATAGATGATGTTAACAGATTGTCTTTGTTTCGGTCTCAGGCGCCAAGATTCTTCAATTGGGTTTTGCGCACCAGTACGTGCAAACATGAGGACAGGTGGTGCTGCAAGTGCTGCTGTAACATCATCTCTGTTGGAGACTGTAAGTTCAAATATATCTTATGTTGACAAGAATTGCTTGTGGCGTTTTCTATTTTCCATATGCACTTCTGAGTTTTCTTTGATTATAGCAGTTTTCGATTGTTTTTATGAATCTTCAACTTGCTTTTGTTGGCAGGTTGAAAGTAGTGATCTTATCTCTTACGGTTTGATACCTGAATTTGTTGGAAGATTCCCTGTTCTTGTCAGTTTGTCAGCTCTTACTGAAAATCAGCTTGTGCAGGTATATTCTCAAGACAGTTTTCTGTGTTACATATCTGCATGTTTTATGTGGTTTGATGATGAAATACATGCACTTAATATGTATCTGATTATAATTTCAATAAGAGATGCTAGATTTAAACGCTTTCCATTGGGACTTGCTAGAATGCTTGGAGTTTATATTTTGTTCCTGGAACTGTTTTGTTCGTTACATATCTGCATGTTGTATGTGGTTGGATGATGAAATACATGGCTTAATATGTGCCTGATTATAATTTCCATAGAGATGCTAGATTTAAACTCTCTTTACATTTGAACTTGCTAGAATGCTTGGAGTTTATATTCTGTTCCCGGAACTGTGTCTTCTGGAGTCTATGTTACCAATGGCCAACATTATTATGTTCGTAACTTGTCAGTTTCTTTAATGCATTAATATGATTGATTATAAATTATTAGTGCCTTTTGTCACTCAGGTTTTGACTGAGCCAAAAAATGCTCTTGGTAAGCAATACATGAAGATGTTCCAAATGAATGATGTAAGTTATTTTTGTTGCTTCTATTGCATATGCAGCATATTTGGTGAACCTATGTACCACGGGATATTTTTTTGGTAATTCTGTAAGTTGTCTTGCATGCTGAAAGATGGTAACTATTCTGGGACTTCAGCGATTTTGTTCAGTTGTTTTCAGTTTATGGGAATAGAAAGTAGTTATAATTCTACAAACATATTCATGTTTTTATTCTCTCCTCAGGTTAGACTGCATTTTACAGAGAATGCTTTGAGATCAATTGCTAGAAAAGCAATAACCAAAAACACTGGGGCTCGGGGCTTGAGGTTGATTTTAGAGAATATCTTGATGGATGCTATGTACGAGGTATATCATTTCTTCTCTTCTGTTGAAAACCTTGTATTGAAAATGATATTACTTTCAGGTTAGTGATGCTGAGAATATTGTTTTAGTGTTAGAGCTATGCATTATGCAAGATGAAGTCAGAAGAGTTGACTTTATGTGGTGTTCTTACTGGATTTCTGTTTTTCCTGCATTGCTATTTAATTTTTGGTGACACTAGTAGTTTTATGTAAAAACCTTTGGCTACCTTGTGTGGAGCGTCGTTTGAACTGTATGCAAGATCAAAAGCAAATCTTGGCCTCTCCTGTTAAATAGGTATCGGACTACAGCATTACAGCATCATAATGTCGTGTTTTTCTTTCAAGTTGGAGCACCTTTTCTTGTCTATACAGATTACGGGACCCTAGCACACATGCCAATGAACTCAGCCAATGATAAAGGGACAGAGCTGGAAACATGTTGTTTGTTGTCTATTCTACTGTTTGAGTGAAGGGTGCGAGGAGAAGTGTAGAAGACCATGAACTTTTGCATGACATTAATTACATTCTTCTGAAATAAACATGTTCTAACCTTTGGACTTCAGAATGCTTATAGACTGTTCCAGAATTATGAATGTAACAAGTTGTGCTTTTATTCATCAAGCAAAATTTGACCTTTAGATACACCAACTTCTATATGTACAGATTCCCGATGTCAGAAGTGGGGATGATATTATAGATGCTGTTGTGGTTGACGAAGAAGCTGTTGGTGTTGAGGGAAGTGGGACTGGTGCCAAAATTCTGTGTGGCAAGGGATCATTGAATCGCTATCTTGCTAAGCAAAAGTCCGAGGTATGTAATTCCCACTTGCATAACGTCCTTTTTCGACTGTCTCGACATTTCTGGGTTGATAAACATAATTTGTGTTTCTAGACCACTGTTGAAGGGTCTGATGGAGAACAGGATGTGGAACCAGATATTCCTAAAAGAGTTGCCAGCATGTAATTTATTGGTAAGTGTTATTTGTGCCATGTTGTACATATATAGGGATATAAATTTAATAATATTCAAATTGCAATTATGTATACATCGTTTTGACCCAAAATATGCAGCTCTTGTTCTGTTTGCCTGTCATCATTAGTAGATTATTTGCGTATAAAGATTAACCCATCTTTTTCAGGAATTATGCCTGTGATCCTTTTGATGTTCTAGTAAATTTTTTTTGGCTAATAATTCAAGAGACGAGTCAAATCAACTCTGAAGTGGTTAACAAATTGTTTTCACATTTCTATTTTTACGATTTTCTATTTTTAACACAAAACAGAGGCTAAAGGAAATTTGTGTTCATTTTGGTTAAATTTAAAACTACTTTTTTCATTTGGAAAATGTAATAATGTTTGAAGATTTATCATATAAAACATTTTCAAAACTGAAGCAGAAATCACTATAGTTAGAACTATATCCAATGTATTCTTTAAATTGGAAAACAATTGACTCTAATGTATCAGGTTTTAAGAACATTTCAGTTCCTTTTTTGTGCTGGTTGTCTTTTCTCCGTTCAGTTGACCGATGGTTTTCGTTTCTGTTCCTTCAGAGCCTTTCCGGTTTTTCTCTTCTAATTCTTATCCATCTCTCTTTGGTTTTCAATATTAACTCAAGTCTTTGATGGCACCTAAAAGGAGTGAATTGAGTGTTTGTAAAATTAAATTTTTTTTAATCTATTCAATTAAAAACAAGTAATACATATGAGAATATAGAAATTATTTAATATAAATTAATCAAACAATTAAATAATAATCTAGGGAGAATAGGGGGAGAGAAGTAAACTAATTTATGATGATTTAGCAAACAATCCTTATTGACTTTTACTTCCAAATTTTATTTTAAAATATCACTATAATTCTTTTTTAAGTACGAAAAACTTTTGTACAATCTGAAATTTTTTTATAATCTTCTTCTAAAGTGGAGGAATCTTGATCTGATAGGTCCCAATCAGAAGCCAAGTAAATTTGATAAAGAAAATAGGAAGTTTGTATATTTTTTTGATTGATGATCTGCTGCTGCAAAGTACATGGTCTTAAATAAGAAAGAAAAGCAACAACCTTGCCTATTTTCCCTCAAAAAAAAAAAACAACCTTGCCTATTCTCATGCCTATAATCGGCAGTAATGAGATTTATTTGCCTTGACTAGCTAACTAAATTGACTGAGCAATTTACACACTAAGAATAATAAATAAAATAATTGCAGCAGAAAATAAACAATAGCAACAGCATTATTAATTCAAGAACTTCCTATTCTTCACAATGACTCTCGTCGACCGACGTATTGGCTTATCATTACAGATGGAACCTTGTCCTCAAGGTTCAGTTGTAGAAACCGTGCGTGCAAGTCTGCAAAATGCTCCCAGGTAGCATCTTCACATGGTAAATCCTTCCATCGAACTAAACATTCTTCCAAGAAGCGACTGCCAGTCCTAGTCCAACGGGTATCCAATATTTTGGCTGGTTCCAAAACAACATACCCATCGTCGGTTAGCTGTGGTAAATCAGTAGAAACAGGAACAGAATCGCCGACATGCTTTTTGAGAAGGGAAACATGGAAAACTGGATGGATTTTCGAACCAGTAGGCAACTGCAATTTATAAGCTAAGTTTCCAATTTTCTCAATGACACCAAATGGCCCATAAAATCGATTGGATAACTTATGAAAAGCTCGTTTGGAGACTGATTGCTGTCGATAAGATTGTAGCTTGAGATAAACCAAATCACCAGGATTGAAAGAGACATCTCTGCGCTTCTTATCTACAGATTGCTTCATCTGATTCACAGTTTCAAGTCATTTAAAATTGCATCCCGAGCTGTCAATGTTTGATCAACCTCTTGGACTAATGACTAGCCCAAATCATAATGGGGAATCATGGGAGGGTTCCTGCCATACAAAGAGAAGAAAGGAGTCATACCAATAGAGATGTGGAAAGAGGTGTTGTACCAATACTCGGCCCATGGAAAAAAAGAACTCCATTTGCGCGGTTGGTACTTGCAAAACATCGCAGGTACTGTTCCAGACAGCGGTTAGTGACTTCGGATTGCCCGTCAGTTTGAGGGTGATAGGAGGAGCTCATATTCAAGTTAGTTCCTGACAGCTTAAAAAACTCCCGCCAAAAGTGGCTCATGAAGATGGGGTCGCGGTCACTAATAATTGATTTTGGCATGCCATGATATTTCACAATCCCATCCACAAATTTTTCAGCAACAATTTTGGCAGTGTAAGGATGTGATAA
>JAOSBM010000006.1:15670127-15682173 GCA_027568955.1 Erythroxylum tenue
ATTCTTTGAGAAACAAGAGTTACAAGAGTCGAGTGTGGAAGAAGTTTGAATTGAGACAAAATTTTTCAACAAAATTCATTTCTGCAAAGGGTGTGAGGCCGCGGAAAAAACACGTGTGCCACGGCTACCTTCAAGTTTACCATTGTTGCCGCGGCGAACTTCAAGTTGCGCCACGACGAAAAACAAGTTCGTGGTCGCAGCGAAGGATCTGTCGCCGCGGTGAAAAACAGCAGAAATTCACAATCACTAAGTTTAAAAATTTGGAACATTATGCATGACTAACACCAACATATAAATTGTCAATTCGAATCACAACAAGAGTAACAAAATGGGAAAAGGCTCCCCCATACTTAATCAACACATTGGCCTCAATGAAAACAAAGCAAAACTATAAAAACTATGGGAATAACAAGACAAAAAGAGATATAGGGGATTTTATTGAAATGTAAAGCTACTAAGGAAAGTCAAAACACAGCTATCTTCCTACTGGGATGATTTCTCCCATACACTTGTTTAGGAAAGCAAGGCATGAAATATTGCATCACTAGTCACAAACTTAGAGTAAATAAACAAGTGAGGGAGAGAAAGAACCTGATATTTATGGAGGCTTTTGGCTCTCATGGTAGAGATTAAGTAGGTGGCCATTGACTTTGAGTTTGGCTCCGGTTTCTTCATGTAGAAGTTCAACCATACCAACGAGTATTGAATTTTTTGTGCTTAAAAGTGAAACGAGCCTTATATAATAGGACCTTATCCCCTTCCTTGAAATTCTTTCGTTGAAGAATCTTGTCATGCATCAGTTTTGTCTTCTCCTTGTATAGGCGAGAGTGTTCATATGCCTCGATCCTTAACTCTTCCAGTTCTTGTAGTTGGAGTTTCCTCTCCATACCATAAGATTCTAAGTCCATGCTGCATTGCTTAACCGCCCAATAAGCTTTATGCTCCAACTCCACAGGCAAATGGCAGGCTTTTCCATAGAGCAATCGGTAGGGGGACATGCCTATTGGGGACTTATAAGTAATGCGATAGGACCATAGTGCTTCTTCTAGGCGTAGGCTCCAATCCTTTTTGGATGGCTTGACTATTTTCTCTAAGATGTGCTTTACCTCTCTATTTGAAACTTCAGCTTGACCATTGGTTTATGGGTGGTAAGCAGTGGAGACTTTATGAGTGACTCCAAACTTGGAAAATAAGTTACCAATGACTCTATTGCAAAAATGAGTCCCTCTATCACTAACCACAACTTTAGGAATCCCAAACCGACAAAAGATGTTTGACTTAAGAAATTTAGACACGGTTTGTGCATCATCTTTTCTAGTAGGGACTGCCTCTATCCATTTGGACACATAGTCAACAGCTAAAAGGATATACACAAGACCAAAAGATGGGGGAAAAGGACCCTTGAAATCAATTCCCCAAACGTCAAAGATTTCACAACACAAAGGAGGTTGTTGCGGCATTTCATGACTTTTCCCCAAACCTCCAAAACGTTGACACTTATCGCATGACTGACAAAAGTAAAATGTATCCTTAAAAAGGATAGGCCAATAAAAACCAGAATCTAGAATTTTCTAAGATGTCCTCCTAGCTCTAAAATGCCCACCACAAACCATTGAATGACAAGCTGAAATTATAGCTTCAAATTCCTCATTAGGAATGCATTTCCAGATTACCTGGTTGTTGCACAGTCTCCAAAGAATCATCAAACTCAAATTTTTCATCTTTTTGTAAAATCTTGGAAAGAGGTAACGCAATTTTGCTAAAATCTTTTATGAACTGCCTATAAAATGCTGCATGACCTAAGAATGATTTGATGTCTCGAACACAGGCAGGATAAGGCAAAGAAGATATGACCTCAATTTTAGCTTTATCAACTTCAATCCCCTTTCTAGAAATTAAATGACCTAACACTATATCTTCATTAACCATGAAATGGCATTTTTCAAAGTTCAAAACCAGGTTTTTGTCAATGCATGTTTTTAAAACTTTTGCAAGGCTAAACAGACAAGTATCAAAAGAATCACCATAGACTGTGAAATCATCCATGAAACTTCCATGCATTCTTCTAAAAATTCACGAAAAATAGCCATCACACAACGCTGAAAAGACCCTAGAGCATTGCATGAACCAAAAGGCATCCTTCGGTATGCAAAGGTGCCAAAAGGACATGTAAAGGTGGTTTTATCTTGGTCCTCGGGTGCAATAGATACTTGAAAGTACCCAGAGAAACCATCTAGAAAATAGTAATGCAATTTTCCAACGAGCCTTTCAAGCATCTAGTCAATAAAAGGCAAGGGGAAATGGTGTTTTCGTGTGGCATCGTTTAACTTTTGATAATCTATACATACACGCCATGAATTCTGCACTCTGGTAGGAATAACCCTATCATTTTTGACTACCGTGATCTCACTCTTTTTTGACACTACGTGTATTGGACTAACCCACTCACTATTGGCAATAGGATATATTATCCCAGCACCCAACAAATTGGTAATTTTCTTCTTAACTACATCTAAGATCAGTGGGTTGAGTCTTTGCTGAGATTGCCTTACTGACTTAGATCCCTCATTCAACAAGATCCTATGTGTGCAAATAGTGGGCAAATTCCAGGTATATCTGCTAAAGTCCATCCTATGGCCCTCTTATGTTCCCTCAAAACTTTTAGGAGTTTCTCTTCCTCAGCGTCGGACAAGGTATTAGCAATTATGACAGGTAATCGCTCATCAGATTCAAGAAAGGCATACTTTAACGTAGTGGGTAAAGGTTTTAATTCAAGCACAGAAGGTTGCACAATCGAAGGAATCAATTTATGAAGTTCAAGAGAGAAGATATCACTCCCTTTTTCTTCTGACATGGAGCCCGATTCCTAGTGATTCGGCGTGGAAGCGACCTGAGATGAACTTTACTATTTTTCTTCAATAACGTGTTGCTAATGAGGTACAGTAACTTCAGCTATTCCCACATCAACGTTAGTTTTTGTGAAGTTTGAATAACCTGAAATATTAACAAGAGACCTTTCTCTAAGTTTAAGTGAATATAAATTAGGATCAAAGGAATTCTCTTGCAAGTCAATTCCAGGGCATGCATCATCAAAGACAACATCAAGCATATTAACTCCTAGAAGTGAATAGTCCTCATGGGGGTGCTTCATAGCTTCATACATATTGAAGCTTACCCGTTGATCGCCTACCTCCATAGTGATCTTACCTTCCTTCATGCTAATTATAGTACTAGCTGTCCTCAAGAAAGGTCGTCCGAGAATTAAAGAAGTATCCTGCACAACTTTAGAAGACATATCAAGTACATAAAAATCAGCAGGAAATACCAAACCTTTTACTTGGACTAAGATTTCTTCAATAATTCCCACTGGATGCCTAAATGATCTATCAGCCAATTTTAAGACAACAGATGTGGGTTTCAAACTCTTAACTCCCAAGCATTGATAGACAAATTTTGGCATCATATTAATAGCAGCCCCTAGATCTAACAAGGCTCTTCCTATAGTTACCTTCCCTATTATGCATGGAATGGTAAAAGATCTAGGGTCCTGACATTTCACAAGTATTTGAGGTTTAAACAGGGAGGACATATTCGAACTCACTTGGACTCTCTCACTAGGCCTAAACTTTCTCTTGTTTGTGCACGAGTCCTTAAGGTATTTAGCATAGGCCGGGACTCTTTTCACTAAATCAAGTAAGGGGACATTCACCTCTACTTTTCCAAACAGATCAATTATTTCCTTTTCATGCTTAATTTCAGCCATATGTTTGCTCATTAAGTATGAATTTGGAAAAGGAATTTCTTGAAGATTTACCTCCTTACTTTTGGCTTCATGCTTGCTTGATTCCTCATGCTCAGCTTTATCCTTGAAACTTTCTGAAGTAGCTCCTTTGTCCTTGGATGCAGACTTCCTCTCTTTCAATAAAATCTCTTCCTTGACATTCTCATATTTCTTGGTTCTTTCCCTAGGTAGAGGTGCTTCTTCACTCTCAATTTCCTCATCACATGCTTCCTCTTCTGGAGTATCAAACCTCACTTGTTTCCCGTTTTGAAAAGCAATTGCGTTGAGGCTTTTCGGATTCATCACAGTGTTAGAAGAAAATGTTCCACTGCTTCTCGCTTGATTCTCAGTCATGTTGTTGGACAACTGAGTGACATATGAGTTGATATTTTCCTCTTTGGTCTCCCATTGTTCCATTCTTTTTTCCAAAGCATTGAATCAAGCAGCGATTTTGGAAGAATCCTGCTGAATGAGATTTGCTATGGCATTGATTTGATTAGTGTTAGAATTCCTCTCTTCTTTCATCAAAGTCATCATGTTGTGAAGCAATTGATTGGTGTCCTCTTTGGCCGGGACCGTCAGAGCTTGTTGTTGGTTGGGGAACTGATTATTGGAAGTTCCAGCTCCTCCTCCTTGTTGAAATCTATTCGAAACTCTGCACTCTTTATTTCTCCAACTGAATCTAGGATTAGCCTTCCATCCTTTATTATAAGTGTTGGTGTATGGATCCTACTTCTGATTTGTCCTTCCTGGATATACTGTGGATACCTCTTCATACCGTCCTAGGCATACACTCGATATGTGCATAACCGACCCACAAGTATCACAACTGGGTGCGGTAAGATCTATTGAAGATGATGGGCGATGCACATTCAGGTTCTTCAATTTGACAGTGATGAAAGATATTTGCGATGTTATCCTATTTTCCAGTGAGTCCACCTTTGATTCCAGACTTTCCATTCTCTTAGCTTGAGCTGTTGAAGCTCCTAGTTCATGCACTCCTCAGGAATCTCTCACACTATACTATTGATGATTCAAAGCCATTTTCTTTATCAAATCCCATGCTTCCGAAGCTGTAAGATCAATCAAAGACCCTCCAGATGCCGCATCCAGCATACCTTTCTCTTGACTCTTCAACCCATCATAAAAGTATTACACTAATTGCTCATTAGGAATTTGGTGATGGGGGCATCTTGACAGTAGGACTTGGAAGTGATTCCAATAATCATACAGAGACTCATCATAATCTTGCCTTACTGAATAAATCTTCTTCCTCATCGATGAAGTCTTGGAAGCTAGAAAATACTTTTCCAAGAAAGCCTTCCTCAAATTGGCCCAGCTATGATAGGCATTTGCCACATGCCTTGGGAGAATCATGTACCACTCTCGTGCCTTTCCTTCCAGGGATAGATGAAAAACCTTCCAGAGAACTTGGTCCAATGACGCTCCCACTAGCTTCCCACTGGCTTCATACTCTGACAGATTATAGACAAGGACTGTAGGTGCATGTATGGGTCCTCTCCTGCCAAACCATGGAATTTAGGAAGGGACTTAATCAATAAGCCTTTTACTTTAAAATTAACATCAAAATTAGGGCAAGTAGCAGTAAATGGATCATAATTCACATCAGAAGTTGTCGCTTCCCTAATAATTCTACGTCTTTGATTCCCATTGTTATCTCATACTCTCTCATGCTCACCATTTCCTCCATTATCTCCATTTCTAGGTTGATTTGCAGGAAAGTTAGGATTTTGCATAAAAATGGGATTCTCAACCATGTTCTCTCCTTCTCTCAATTCACTCTCACTAATTGGCTGATTCGATTCCACTTCTTCAGCTATCCTACTTCTCTCTTATTCTTTCCTCTCTTTCCTAATCTTCCTTAAACGTCTCTCAATCTCAGGTTGGAAAGGAACAAGTCTAGTTCTACATGGCATGCAAAAAAACGATTCAAATGAAAGAAATTGTAACAAAATTTACTCACAATCACACAAAATCAAATAAAAAGTGAAATGTGAAGGATGCGAGTGTATGGAGTGTAAATGTATGTATGTAGATGTGTATGTGTGGAAAAATGCTAAGTATGAAAAATCAAAGTACGAAAGTATGCTCTTTTGGGGTTTTCAAAATGTACTCTATGCAAAGGAGAATTAAAAACTATACTATGGACAAGTATGAAAACTAAACTACCAAAATGAAATGTAAAAGAAAAGGTTCCTATTATCAATGACAGTTGAAAATGATAACGGCTAACCTAAAGAAAACCAATTGCTTGGTCCCCCAGCAACGACACCATTTTGATCGGCTCTTCGTTTGATCTTAAGATTAATCCCTTGGGAATCGAATCAAAAAAATTTAATTCCAAGGATTGCAATATAGGATGCAACCTCGGGTTGTCTCACTTAATAGGAACCTAGGAAAAAAGGTCTAAGCTAGCCTAATTATCAAAAATGCAAACAAAGTTGATAAAAAGGGGGGTTTGGATCACTGATAGGAATTAAGAATTTTTAACTAAATGAAAGAAAAATGTATAAGAAGGTATTTTTGGATTTTTGGGAAAATGAAAAGTGAAAACTCAAACAATAATCAAATATGATAAAATCCTCTTGAAAATGAGCTTTGGCTATCATGGTTCAAAACAAATCTTTTGGGAGTGAAATTCACTAAGTTTTCGACTGTTAAACCTTAAAGAACTCTTTAAGTCCAAAGTTTTAATCAATGAACTCCATTTTTTAAAACCTTGTTAAATGCATCTTAGTGTGTGAAATGGACAAGTTAATGTAAGTGGTCAAATTGGATCAAGCATAATCTCAATATCAAACACAACTAGGCAGATAAAAGAGGATTAATACAATCACCAAAAAACATATATGAAACTTCATATATTAAGCATCAAAGTTCTACATAGGCAAATCCATAACACTAGACATTGTTCAACACTTGATTAAACTCTAATCAAGCTAATTTAACTACACGGCCGTAAACCCTAACATAGAAATTTACAGCTATACAGTTAAACTTGACAATGTAAAATAACTCCCCTTTGAAGTTCGGTGAACTCAAGCCATCACTACATCTTCAAGAGGAAATGATGACCTAGCCGTGTATACTTCGGACATCCTCATAACCGCAAGAGCTCCGATGTCACTCATGGTAGCGGTAGCGACAGTCGGTGAAGTTGACAATGTAAGTGATCGGAGGTGATGGATGAAGGTTGAGGGTGAGAGGAAATGATCGTGCGGGAGTCGATTAAGGGAGAGAGTGTCTGCTTGCTCTGAAAAGTTCTCTCATATAACCTAATTTGGCATGATTTTAAATGATGGTTCGCAGGTCGGGTCGGAACAGTGAGAGAATTTTCCAATTTAAGTCCGGGTGGCGACAAGAGAGATGCGCCGCGGCATAAACTTTCTGGATCACTCGCCACGGCGAAATAATTAATTTACACTGCGAAGAGATTTTCCTTCATGGTGCGCCACGGCGGGATAATTATTTTACACCGCGGCGACCTTTTCCTCATGATACGCCGCGGCGGACATCCTGGAGCTCACGTCCTCATGTTGACTTATTTGACTCCTTTTGACTCCTTTTTCCTTGAGGCTCCTACAATCAAAAATAGCAATTTGCAGTGTCAATTGTCCTTAGAAAAATTTATAATGCAATTAATGTCAATTTGTAACAATTTTTACTATCAAATTGCATAAAATATAAGTACACACTCAAGGACTAATTTAAACACAGAATCAGGAATTAAGAGTCAAAAAGTATATTTAAAACTATGAAAGTTGCCAATTTATATAATAAACTTGGGCTCAATCAGTTAGTCTTATAATTATTCATAACATGATAATAAGAAGACTGGTGATATTTCTTTTTATAAGGAACAAAATTCTTTTTGTGCCAGTTTTCCGTTTAGTAAACCCTAAACCACTCTTATGATTCAGGTGTCTATACCTTCCAATCATGTCATTCATTTTCTTCGTACTTTCAGTAAAAGTGGATAGATCTTCTGAAAGAGTATTAATCCTTTATTTCAACTGACTGATTTCCTCAGATCTATCTATAGTTACTTTTTTCTTCACATCGTCTACTTGTTTCTTAAGGCAGACGTTTCCTTTCTCTAACACTTACGTGTGAAGTGAATCACACGTTAATACAAGACTTAATAAACGATATTCAAATGCACAAGAAGGGGGTTTGTTGATCCCCTTGTAAACAATTTCTTTAAAAGAAACTTGTTCTTTTCACAAACTACTAAAAACTCAATGTTATAAGATATTTTCAAAATTCTTGTATGAAACAGTAAGATCGAAAATTCAAAGTTAAGAGAGAGTTGAGAGATGAGAGATGTTGACATAGAAGTTTTATATTGGTTCACCCCAAACCATAGGCTACGTCTAGTCCTCAGATATCTTTCTGAGATTTCATTATCTCACAAATCGTTACAAGTATTCTTTGATACCGAGCCTCTTCAGGTCTCTTACAACAAGTATTTTTTTTACCCTTAGCCTCTTCAGGCTATCTGCTCTTCTTTCAACTGAAAGGTATTTTTGAGCTTCGCTACAGATAAAGATAGCTCTAAGTTTTTTTCATAATAATATTTCTTAGATCACTTAAACTTTTTCAAATATGCTAAAAAAGTCTTCTTTAGTCTTCAACTTCGACTTGTATTTATAGCCTTTGTCTTCAACTACTTCTTAATAACTCCTTTCTTCTTATTTCTTGATCTTTCAAGAATCTGTTATTCAGTTGAGTACTGTAACTAACTCAAGCTGATTCGTCATCCGACGTGTTTCTTGATTCTTTCGTCTGATTTTTTCTTCTTATGTTTTTCCTTGCGCTTCCGTCTGATTTTTGTTTTTGCTTCCATCTGATTTCTTTCGTCTGATGTTTGCGCTTCCGTCTCATTTTTGCTCTTGCGCCTTGCATCTCACTTTTTATCTTTGTGCCTTGCGTCTCACTTTCTATCGTCTCATTTTTGGTTTGTGCTTTCGTCTGTCTTTTGTTTCCGTGCTTCAGTCTACTTTTCTATCATCTATCTTTTGTCTGACTTTCCATCGTCTGATTTTTGGTTTATGCTTCCGTCTGTCTTTTAGCTTCGCGCTTTCGTCTGATATTTTTCTATTTTCGACTTACTTGCTTCTTTTATTATTATTTGTTCTTCATCAAAATCATTTACGTAAAGTCATTTTGACTTAACAATCTCCCCCTTTTTGATGATAACAAATAATCATGTTAGTAAGATAGAGAAACATGTACAGTTTATATACATCAAGAAAACAGAGCTAAGAACAAATCTTGTTTTCTTCTCTTCATTCTTCTTGTTCTTCGTTTTCTTTTCTCTTCACTCTTCGTCCCCCTATCTTTTTCTTTTAAATTTCTTCTTCTATCTCCTTTCTCCCTCTATTTTTTATTAATAAAAAATGGATTACGACCGCAGATGCTTCAATATTTCTGTCATCATTTCCTTCATTTCCTTTACTTCCTTGCTGAGTGACTTGATGTCTTTTCGTATTTGAACTATTTCCTCTCGTAAGTCACTTGATGAAGTAGGTCGATCATCGTCCTTTTGTTATTCTTCTTCAAAAGCAATTGTGGTGCTATACGCATCTGAAGATAGAACATATGCTTCATTTATCACAAGGGCAGGAGGTTGAACAAATAGGTTCAGTTCTAGGAGATTTAGGTCATCAGGGATAGGTAGTCGTGGGACATGTTTTCCAAGCAGATGTAGAACTTCTCTAATTGAAGATATAGTACCTAGTGGCCTAATGCGCATAATCAGCTACATAAGGGTCTCGGTTGCGTAACTAATTTCTCCAATCCTAACAGTTCTGCACTTCCCTTTTGTAAGTTTTCCACCCACTGGACAAGGTTCATTTATAGGTCAATTACTACTACTACTCCCTGGTTCTTGTGAAATGTGATAGGAAATGTAAGTTCCCTTCGTCTGTGCTGCATAGCATGCTTCATCTATGCTTCGCACTTCAGCTTCAATCTGATCTTCTGAAAGATCATTTGTTACCCCCTCTGGGTACAGTTTCTTCTTCCCCTTATCATCATTGCGAACAATGTAAGGCTTCGGTTGAAAGTCAGGCACAACCTTTATCACAGTTCTCTTTGTGATTGGGAGAATAGTGTACCTATGTCTTGTCATCTGTGACGAGTATGGTTTGGTTCCTTCATCTCTTAGAAACCCATACATACTCTTCTCATCGTCATTCAACATATGCATTGTACTACTATTCACCAAAATTGGTTGTAATTGTACTTTCACCGACCTTTATGGGGTTTCTTTGATAATTATTGACTTGCTACTCCTTACAGGTTGAACTTCTTCAATAACTTTGATTCTCAAATCCTCTTTCCTCAAAGGTTGAGAAGTATTGACCTGTACTAGACTGCGTTCTACTGTTTTCTTCTTTTGAACAGCAGTGGGACTGCCCTTACTCTGACTGATTTTTTGCTTTTTCCCTTCTGCAATCAATCTCGGAGTCTGTTGAGGTTATGGTTTTTTCTTCTCAAACTCCAATTTTCTTTTAATCTCAGTCTCTCTAGCCAGTTTGGCTGTATCTTCCCTTAAGATTGAGACTAAAGACCTTGTAGCCTGAGATTCTCTTGTCTCAGAGTCTTCTCCAGTGTTCAGCTCTTTGGATTTCTTCTCCTCTTGCTATCGTAAGGTTCGCACTCTAGGTGACCTTTTTGCTTGTTTCGGTATTTCGGTTAAAAGTGTCTCCCCCTTTCTCTTCAAGGAAACTTTCTCTATATACCGTACTTGGCTACCTTCTCTTCGAGAAATCATCTTATCTTTCACAACTTCATCTGATGATTTCTTTTCTCCAGTTATGGGCATTTTCTCACTGGATTGAGATTTAGGACTTCTTATGGGAGTTCTCTTCTTGGCACGCTCCCCCTCAGCTCTTGCTATCATCTCAAAATCTGCTTCTTCTCTGTCTAGATTCTCCAAACCCATTTTATCAATAGTTGTGGAATTGATCGCGCTCTTGACATCCACCTTTATTCTGTCTTCTCTGTTCAGAAGAACTCCAGAATCTCTGAATATCCTTGTCAGCAACATTCCATATGGGTAACTGTTCGAATTTTTCTTCGTCTTGACCATATACTGAAATATAAGAAATGGTAAATCAACGGGTTAGCGATTCAATAGATAGAACAGGAATTGTTCATCCAACGTCGTCACCAAATGCCTTGATCCCGTTCTTGGTAGAATACAGTGGAAAAGAATTGAATGCAAGACCCTAGCCTTCGGCACTAGACTTGAAGCCTTCTTCTCCTTTGAATCGTTGTTTCCATACATCTGTCGATTAACTTCATTTTCCTTCACACTGAACTTCGTCATCCATCTAGCTTTGCTTGTGAGCTTCTCTCCAGCAGATGGACACTCAGTGACCTTCTCAATCGACTCCATTGTCACTATGATAGACAGTCTATCTACTATTGATACAATAGTATTGTCTACCATGCTCATATTCTACCAAAAATCATAAACTTCATTATGATATACGGTCTCTCGAACTTGAAAGAACTTCCTCTACCCGGCTGCAACTATCTCTAGTTCAATGTCCATGTTGTCCCTCCTCAAGGACTCAAAATCAACATCTCTTCTGTAAATCATTGCTGGCTCCATTTGCTTCTACGGTTGGTAAGGAACTGATTGCACAGATTTCTTCTTCTAAAGATAAGGTCGATTACTGAGGTTGAGAGAGCAGAGTAATGAAGGATTTTCGTTGAGAACTCTTCAAAAGTCGATGTCAAGGCATATCAAGAGTGTTCTAGAATAGGTGATGTTCTAAAGACTATGAGAATTTTTCCCTCCAAAACTTCCTTGTGCTAGAAGTTACCAGCTGTAACTTACTGTTACTGACGTCGTTAACTCCTACGACCTTTTAACTGGGTTGTGACATGTCAGACAGTTGGCCACATAACATAACCATGTTGAGGTTTCCTCCCATTCCGTAACTCATATGGAGTTTTCTTCAACAAAGGTTGCAACAATATTCTATTCTGAATATAACAAGCTATATTCACAGCTTTTGCCCAGAAGTACTTAGGAAGATCCATTTCGCATAGCATAGTCCTTACCATCTCTTGAATCGTCTTATTCTTCCTTTCAACAACTCCATTCTGCTGTGGAGTTCTAGGAGCAGAGAAATTGTCGAAAATTCCATTTTCCTCACAAAATATTCTAAACTTCTCATTTTCAAACTCACCACCATGATCACTCCTAATACTAGCTATAGACATTCC
>JAOSBM010000006.1:15703008-15718620 GCA_027568955.1 Erythroxylum tenue
TTATTGACGATTTTATTCGGAGGGCTTTAATTGAGTTTATAATCATGTATAATCATGTTTAAGTTCGAGGGTTTCGGCTTAAGTAGTTGGATTCCGGATTTCGGATCCAACACCATTGGTGCGTTCGTACATGCCAGGACCCTTCTCGGGAATCCACCCATTGGGGACTCATTTACCTTCACCGACTCTCATGTCACATGGAATCCAAAAACACAATCATATCATTGTGCTTTATCTGAGCAATATTGTTTGCTAACCTGTCAAACTAACTACTGATGTTCTATGACTGTAACGCTCATTCTCATAATTGAATTCAAAGTTTGTGATTCAATATGGTATTCAACAAATCGCAATATCCTATTATAACTATTCTGGAAACCATTGTACTAGTTAAAATGTTTATTTTTCAACAAAATTATGAGACAGTTAATATCAGGACCAAAATATGGGACCAAAGAGACAACGGGATGTTATGCGGCCCAGGTTTAGAGGGATGTTCGGTGGTACTTACTCTGAGGGTGGACCATTAAAGTCTCGAGCGGCAACGGAATCACCACCTCCACCTCCAGGGCCTCCAGATGTTGTTGCTAATCAGTCATCAATTGTTGCTCCTGATGTTTCACCACCCACCATTAGCCCTTCATCCACTATGCCAACAGCGGATGAAGAAGATGACCGCAAGCCTGGATCTGAAGGACCTGATGGAAGAAAATATATCATAATACAAAATGATATGTAAGTGACATCGCATGTAACACTATATATGTTTATGGATAATACAAACTAATAAGTATTTGTTCTTGTATTAGGTTGATTCCGTCTGGCCTGTGTTTCAGACATATTACATCTACATTTAAGGAAAGGATTGATCCTGACGGTTATGTATGGAAAAAAAATTACTCATACGACAAAGGCATTTTACTTTCAGGTGTTTGAGGTACAATATGCAAATAATTTCCTTTTTCATTTATTTGTATACTTTAATTACATAAATAATAGTAGATAATATATTGTCGAATGTTTACTTTTTAATTTCAAAAAAACTTTTACTGAGATTCTGGTATCGACGGGGTCATACATCTTTTCTGGGAGAAGCGGTCCGTACACGTTATCGTGACTTTATAAATGCGATACACAAGGTTGGTGTATGACCGCCTTATATTTATGAGAGTATATAGAGTCGTTGGCAGGAGTACTGGGCATCACCTGAGGCAATCTCCATATCTGGGCGTAACTCGACCAACAGACGTGGGTCATGACCAGGGAGACAAAGTCTTGCCGTTCATACGGAAGGTTCAATTATCCACTACGAGCATGCAGAGAGACTAATAAGTATCTAACTATTACACTTATATTCTAATTTTGTACTTTGTTGTTTTCCAATTGAAATTGATTTGTGAATGTTGTGATGATGGATAATGATCCTGGTATAAATGTCTGGTGCCGTATATAGCTGTGGTTAGTGATTTTCTTTGTTCAACAGGGGCCAATATCGTAAACAATGACTGAAACGCTGCCGAAATTGATATAAATTGTAGTTTAACTTAGAATATTTTATTGTTATGTAGGAAAAGTCAATGGGCATAAGGCCTACACCCCAACAGTTGTTTGAGCATACTTACACTAAGAAGTATGACGGTATGACATTCGTCAACAGCCGATGTAGAGAAATAAATGTATGTGAAGTTCATGGTTTAATATTCATTCTTAATATTTTTTAGTCACTATTTATAATATAAGCATTGTCTCCTAATAGGACCAAATACAACAAACAATTCAGCGACAGACTCAAGAAGAACAAACTGTTGATAAGAGGCAGGCATATTTTGATGCGGTTGGTGGTAGGGACAATCATGGAAGGATCTTCGGACTAGGAACATTTGGGAACACATGTTATTTGCAGTCATCTATGTCCAGTACAGCAACATCAAGTGGACGGCAGACAACACAACGTATTGTTCAACTTGAGACAATGGTGTCAAACTTGATGGAGGTAATAAATAAGCTCCAAAATGACATTGAGCGGTTGTCGAGGCGCCGTACAGACTCAGATAACCATCCGCGCTCACCAGGGCAATAGGATTGTTGTACTCCTTTGGATTCAATTTCTATACAATTTAATGTGTTTCTATTCAACTAAGAAATCGTTTTTCGCTAAATGATCAATAAATTTTCTGTTTAAACAAATTAAATATATACACTAATTATTTATAGTTGTTGAAATTAAAATCAAATTTTACGCTGTCCAGATTTTAAAAACATTTCGCATACAACATGGCATTTAGCGAAAAAAGGGTACTTAAGCAAGCGTACGGTAGCATTGCTAAATAGCAATGTAGGTTAAGTTTTGATGAATGACGACCGTTGCCGATGGAATTAGGATTCTGTCGATAACTGAAGTTACACTTATCGACGGAATAACATAACTGTTGGTATATGATAATTATTTTGCCGATGGAACTAACACTTCTGTCGGAACAGAAGGAATAAAGGTTTGACGACGGTTTACCCATTTCGTCGGTATACGTTTCCACACTCACCGACGAAAAGTGTTACTCCGTCGGTGTAGATACTGACGGAAATGTTATGTACCATCGATAAATACCGACGGAGAAGAAGTATCGTTGAAAAATTTACCAATGACTTATTTAACAACGGTAATGTCCGCATTCTTATGCCGTCGCAAATATATGTTACCGACAGAAAGTTGCATTATTCTGTCGGTAATTACCGTCGGTAAACACCGATTTTCTTATAGTGATCGGACACATTCAAGCAAGGCGCAAATGCCATACCATTTACATGCTATGGAAAGAAAGGAATTGTACAATGTACACACAAGATGAAAACGACAAATATCATTTAACGGATAGAATTTTAAATGGTATTCGAGCTATTTTAGTGGCAAGGAAGGAGGAGCATCTGGTATCCCTAGTGTGAGCGCTAGTTGGCATATATGTAAGCTGAATGTCTTAACTTCTTTTGTAGTTCAATACTTAGACCTCCTTTATAGGTGTGTAACTTCTGTTAACAGTGAGATAGACGATAATGGGTGTATTTTTATTTTGTATATATCTTTTGTATAGTTTGTAATAGCCGAGCTAAAGAAATTTAATAAACGTTTCATTTTTCAAAAGAAATATATGATCACCGACCAATGGATCTTATCCAGTGTCTACGGTTTGTTCCCAATAACACGATGTATTTTATAGCATCTATACGCATTTCATTTATAGATTTCAATCAATAACCTAAATTTAGTAAGAAAGAACGTGCTCATGTTCTTCTCAAGCGTGGAGATATCAGAAGACATCATTGGCGTTACGAAAAGCACAAGGATGCTTGTGAAATTGTGTGGATCCCAATTATAGAACAGTGGACTGAAGCTGCTGTTAGTAAGTTCAACAGCCTCCAAGCTTTGATGCTATGGTACACAATCTGCAAACCGGAATTGTTGCATATGGTGGTGGTTGAATAAGTGGCAGTTTGGAGGCAAACCTATGCAGGTGAATGACATAGCGATATGCAAGTGGATGACGCCAGAGAAGAATAACCAATTGTTGACGCACAACGTGTTCGTCGGTAATTGGAAGCCAACCACTGGTTTCGGTACCACAGTGATATAATATTTGGTGATCCCACCCAGGGTGTTGTTAGCCAACACGTATAGATAAAACAATGTACAAGAAATATATAATTTAAGAATGTATAAAATATTATAAATATATGTCATGTCAGACTTTAAATAAAATTACGACATCAGATTGTCTTAAGTTTTAACGTTGGAATTTGTTAAGAGTTAAATTTGTGAACTTCAAGGTTGAAAATAACCCTTTTGCCACTGATTTTCTCCTCTCACTTAAAGCTTTTTAGTCAGCAAACTAAATGTCAGACTGGATGTACAGGTAGATTAGGGTATAACAGGGCTGTTAACTTCAGGTTCTTTTGGAATTATTTTTCAAAACCATAAGATTCTTTTTAACAAATGTAATTTAAATTTTGATACAAATGTTAGGGTCTTTGCCATACAAAATGATGCCCAAGTAATTAACCTAGTTCTTGCTTCTTTCTTCTTTCTAACTCCTCATTAGTGCATTACAATCAGTGAATTTTCCTAAACACAAAGTTCTGATCGAGTTTCAAGAACTCGAATGAGCCCTTGCGGCTGCACTTTTAAGGAAGAGAACAATGATGTCAAACAACACAAAGGGCACAAAACCATCAACAAAGAGATTTCTCTTATATTTCATTCACACATATTTTAGAGACAACTGTACATTATTCCTCAAAACACTAACAAAAGATAATGTTCAAACAGGACTTTGATATCAAATATATGATGAAACCCCCCAATTTCCTAACTCCTACACCAGATCCAAAACAGAAGCCATCTCACATCTGCTCCACTTTTCAACGTGTGTCCGATTATAGATGCCTCCCTACAGCTGGCCAAAAGATGATTGATCGACTACAGGGACACATCTCTCTGTGTCTCAGTTTTATTTCTCTTCGGCACTCTTCTATGAGGGAAAAGAATCATGGTCACCTAAGTCATAACTTTGTGTTTGTTGCTATCTTGATGCCTCTTTTTAAGGTCTTGGTGCCTATTAACAGCGTCATCTTCAGTGTCACTACTTGGGCCAATATCCTCTTCTCTCATCAGATATTTATCAACCTGCAAAGCTGCTTGTCGCCCCTCAGATATGGCCCATACAACGAGAGACTGACCTCTTCGGCAATCACCGGCTGCAAATATTCCTTCCACGTTTGTGGAGAAGCGACCATATTCTGCCTTGAAGTTCGAACGATTGTCTTTCTCCAAGCCTAACTTGTCTGCAACATTCTGATAACATCAAACGGGAAAATTTTAATGAGCCTATGTTCCATTGGTTCAAGTACATTTGGATATGATAGGCTGTAATTCCAACTTGAGCTTAACTTAACAAATGAATTTTTATCCTTTTCAGGGATTCGTAAAACAGGACACTAACCGATTCAGGACCAAGGAATCCCATAGCTAATAGGACAAGGTCTGCATTAATGATTTCCTCACTGCCTTCTACCTCCTTAAACTGAAATCTTCCACTGGCATCCTTATCCCATTGTACACGAACAATTTCTAGTCCTTTAACATTACCATTTTCATCTCCAATAAATCGCTTAGTTAAAACCTCATACGACCTTGGATCTTTTCCAAATTTAGCAGCAGCTTCTTCGTGTCCATAATCCACACGGAATACACGAGGCCACTGCAGAATTGACGAGATTATAGGAAGGAAATATAAAGGACAACAAAATATCCTATATCTTTCTGTTTTCAAACATGGGAAAAAAGGCATATGCATATACAAAAGTAAACTAACAAACCTATCTGCATCATTGCAAATGGAAAATGTGACGGAAGACAAAATTTGCAAATCCTCAAAATGCTACCTCTAGGCCCTTACCAATATGAAAAAGGTTCGTGCTAACACATGCTGAATAGGTATAGCAAAGGTTAGAGAGTCAAACCTGTGGCCATGGATTTCCAGGAGCTCTAGTCTGTGGTGGCTGTGGTTGTAGCTCTAGATTTATGAGGCTAGTACAGCCATGTCGAATGGATGTTCCAATACAATCTGTCCCAGTGTCACCTCCACCAATTACTACCACTTTCTTTCCCCTAGCAGAGATGTATTTACCATCCTCTAGATTGCTATCTAGCAAGCTTTTTGTATTCACATAAAGAAACTCCATGGCAAAATGTACACCAGACAACTCACGGCCTGGTATAGGAAGGTCTCTGCAGAAGAAAACTTGATGAGAACAGATACATTCCACATATTTCAACTACTGTGCCATGAACCAACTTCTAAATTTTATGAACTTCTTACTGCTTTGAGATGTGTTGAATTACCTTGGTTTTGTGGCTCCTACAGCCAAAACAATAGCATTATTCTCCTCTTGAAGCCGGTCAAGAGTGTACAAAGGATCAACTCCAACATTAGCATTGACCACAAAGTTGATGCCTTCCTCTGCCATTAGGTTGACTCGTCGTTGGACTATATCCACCTTGTCAGCCTTCATATTGGGAACTCCATACATCATCAGCCCTCCAATTCGGTCAGCTCGTTCATATACAGTAACTAAATGACCCATTCTATTCAATTGATCTGCAGCAGCCAAACCAGCTGGTCCACTTCCAACAACAGCGACTCTTTTCCTGAATCAAAGGTATATCCAAGCAGATTTCCATTATTAGAAGCTTAAACACCTCATGCATGGGGTCTCTAGTCACAATATTAATCGATTTTAATGAGGGTTCTGTCACGAAAGTTTAGTTTACATTTTGTCAACTCATTGTGAAATAGACAGGCGGCAGTGGGCACAAATTGTACTTGGTTAGATCATCCAACTATTACTCAAGGTCGTGAAATATCCTAGAAAAGAGAAGGAACATACCCAGTTCTTCTAAGGGGAGGCCGTGGTTTCATCCAACCCTCTTCAAAGGCCTTGTCAATAATTGCACATTCAATGTTTTTGATAGATACAGGATTCTCAATAATACCAAGGACGCAAGAGCCTTCACATGGTGCAGGACACACACGGCCAGTAAACTCTGGGAAGTTATTTGTCTCAAGAAGCCGATCCAATGCTTCTCGCCACCTATTTTGGTACACTAACTCGTTAAATTCTGGTATTTTGTTTCCAAGAGGGCATCCAGAGTTCTCCTGCATCATTTGATACATTCAGGTTTAGTAGGTCAAATGAATAAGGTAATGATTTAAAAGATTTTAACAGACATCCAGAATCCATAGGGAGCCCACCTGGTGGCAGAAAGGTGTACCACAATCCATGCAACGAGCTGACTGGGTTTTTAAAAGTAGAGCAGGTTTTGTATCCTCCATAACTTCATTCCAGTCATTCATTCGGACAGTAGGATTCCTGTATTTAACACCCTCACGCTCATAAGCTATAAAACCACGATGCTTAACAGCATCATTCACCCGTGTTGGCCTCCTCACTTGTTCAGCTGCTATCTTCTGTAAATTATCAATCCACATTAGATGCAGAAAAAAAATGCAGATCACCAAACAATGAAAGCTTGATGAAGCCACCGAGTAAATAAATTCTTGATTCTCAACCAAGGAAAAAATTAAAAAGACATGTTTGGGCAACCCAGTTGGTGTCAAATAATTAGAAACAATTGAAAAAGCTTCTCATGTTAACAAATGAACAGATTTCACTATAATATTACTGAGAGAATAAAGGAAATAGTGGTAATTATGTTATTAGGAGTCTGCAGCTTCAACTATGCAGTCGCCAACAGGAAAGGAGGTGTATAACATAAGGGAAAGAGAGTCATAGTTCAAAAGGATGTTAAACAAGAAAAGCAAGGTTTTTTCTTTTATTTTCTTGCGAAGGAAGCAGGTAGAGAATGTAAAGATGTACCCTGCTTCACAGGAAAGAAAAGATTGGGAAGACAATTCACCTCAATGGATGTGCCATTCAGAGATGCAGTTGCTAACTTCTTCAGCTCCTCAAAAGCATCTTTCTCCATCAATTCTGCTTCATCTTGCTCTTCAGCTTCTTTGGCAGCCTCCTTCAAGTCTGTTGCTTGTTTCATGTTTGCTAAAACCCGTTTGTAATCCCTAGGGAAAACTTTAATAAATTTAGGGAGAAGATTGTCAAAATCTGCAAGAACTTCTCTAGCTAGCTGGCTACTTGTGTGTCGTTGATGTTGCTGTATCATCATTCTCAGAGTCATTACGTCCTCTTCTTCTTCAACTTTATCCAGGTCTACCAGTTCGGTGTTACATCGAGATCGGAACTTTCCATCAGAATCCAAAACATAAGCAATTCCACCACTCATACCTGCAGCAAAATTTCTGCCAGTTTTCCCAAGCACAACGACAGTGCCACCGGTCATGTATTCGCATCCATGATCACCAACACCTTCTACAACCGCTTTTGCCCCAGAATTACGGACGCAAAATCTTTCTGCTGCCATTCCATTTAAATAAGCTTCCCCACTTATAGCACCATATAGAGCCACATTACCAATAACGATGTTTTCTTTTGGGTCAAAAAGGCTTCCCTTTGGAGGATAAACCACAATTTTTCCACCAGATAATCCTTTACCAACATAGTCATTAGCATCACCTTCCAGCTCCAGCATGATACCAGGGCAAAGGAATGCTCCTATACTCTGCCCTGCACTTCCTGTTAGTTTAATATGAATAGTATCTGCAGGAAGCCCTGCCAAATTGTAACGCTTAGTGACTTCATGGCTAAGCATGGTCCCAACAGCACGATTAACATTGCAGATTGGCATTTCAATGTAAACAGGAAGCAGTTTTTCCAGAGCAGATTCAGAAAGCACTATGAGCTCTTGATCTAAAGCCATGTCCAAGCCGTGGTCCTGCTTTTGAACACAATACTGGGCAGCTTCAGGGCGAATGTCAGCAGCAGGTCTCAGTAATAAGGAAAGGTCAATATTTTCCAGCTTCTCATTGTGCTGGATGACTTCTTTATCAACTTCTAGCATGTCTGATCGACCAATCATCTCATTTACTTTACGGAAACCAAGCTCAGACATTATCTCCCTAAGCTCCTCTGCTAACATGAAGAAGAAATTGATAACATGCTCAGGCTCTCCTGCAAACTTTTCCCTCAGGACAGGATCTTGAGTTGCAATACCAACAGGACATGTGTTTTTGTGACACTTTCGCATCATGATACAGCCAAGTGTTATAAGGGGTGCAGTGCTGAAGCCAAACTCTTCTGCACCAAGAAGAGCAGCAATTGCAACGTCTCTTCCCGCTTTGAGTTGGCCATCTGTTTGAAGAATAGTACGACCCCGAAGATCATTGGCAACAAGTGTTTGATGGGTCTCTGCTAAACCAAGCTCCCATGGGAGCCCAGCATTCTTAATGCCCGTCCATCGGGATGCCCCAGTACCCCCATCATGACCTGAGATCAGTACATGGTCAGCATGCCCCTTTACCACCCCACTGGCAATTACTCCAACACCAGCTTCAGATACGAGCTTCACACTAATGCGAGCCGCTGGATTAGCATTCTGCAGTGGAAAATAATAGTATTAGGATGAAACAGTAAGTGCAAATATGCTCCATTTTCAGGAGAACATTGGAGTTGTTTAGACCATGAAACATGTGCATGTGCGACAACCGTGGCAAAAGATTGAAACAATAGATATAGAGTCATGAAAAGCCCAAGTATATAAAGAACTCAACATATACCTTAAGATCATGAATTAGTTGGGCAAGGTCTTCAATTGAATAGATATCGTGATGGGGAGGTGGACTTATTAGTCCCACTCCAGCAGTAGAATTTCTGGTGACTGCAATGTCCCCTATCACTTTGTGACCAGGAAGCTCACCTCCTTCACCTGGCTTCGCCCCCTATAAATCAAGGCAGGAATGGTCAAAACAAAATCATTGACAAAAAATTAACAGATTCAGCTGGTATTTAACCTCACCAAATGCCAAAGTAGCTATCAGTTAAAGATGCAATGCACCCAGGGGTGCTTTGCAGACACAGCATCATCTGCCATGAACATAAATCCATAAACAATAGGAACCTCTATTCCAAGAGGAATACAGGGGCAAAAATAGGAACAGACAAACCCAATTCCAAATTAAAAGGGAAAACATGAATGGGATCTTCGAAGTCATAGGTAGGTTATTTAACAGGTACCTGAGCCATCTTGATCTGTAGCTCATCTGCATTAGTCAGGTAGTAGCTTGAAACTCCAAATCTCCCACTTGCAACCTGCTTAATTGCACTTCTTTTTGGGTTCAACGACCCATCTGCAAGAGGTTCCATGCGAGATGGCTGCTCACCTCCCTCACCTTCGAGGAGGATAAAAGTGAATCAAAAGAAATTGAATTTGGGGAGAAATATAAGCAAGAAAAGATGATAATTAGGCAGCATAAAGAATTACTTCAAAAGTATTGAAGTAATAAAATCTCGGGCAAGAGATTTAAGTCATGATTTTTGTATTCAATTTTTCCTCAAAAATTGAATATCACAGATGCAGAACATAAAGAAAGAATGTTCACATATTATGTGTACCAGTATTTGATTTCCCTCCAATTTTGTTCATAGCCATAGCCAGTGTTGTGTGGGCCTCCAGGGATATTGATCCATAACTCATAGCTCCAGTGCAGAAACGCTTCACAATCTCACTAGCTGGTTCTACATCCTCTAGAGGAACTTTTACTTCTGACTCTCTAAACTTCAACAACCCACGCAAGTTGCAGCTTTTGTTCAACTCATGAATCCTTTTCGAATATTCCTTATAAGCAGCGACACTATTACTTCTGGCAGCTTCTTGAAGCTTTGATATGGCAAGAGGATCATTCAGGTGAATTTCACCACCTTTTCTCCAGTGATAATCACCGGGATTGGGCAGTGCTACAGCTTCTGCACTTCCAGGAGGGAAAGCCCGAGAAGGAAATGCCAATTCGTGCAAGTGAAGTGAATCACGGGCAAGGATCTCAAATGTTGCCCCCTCTACTCTGCTTGGGGTTCCAGAAAAACATTTTTCAATCACTTCTGATGAAAGACCAAGAGCTTCAAAAATTTGAGCACCCTTGTAGGAGGCCAGAGTTGATATTCCCATTTTTGCCAGAACCTTCATCATTCCATAGTTGCTAGCCTTGAAATACTTCTTGACAAGTTCATCCTTTGAATGGAACTCACCAGTAGACTTTGGAGGGATCTTTCCATCCACCTGCAACCTCCAAATGGCCTCTACAGCTAAATATGGGCAAATAGCATCTGCACCAAATCCAACCAATGTACAGAAGTGATGCACTTCACGTGGCTCAGCTGAATCAACAATCAATCCAATTCGAGTGCGAGCCAGCTTTTTAACCAGATGGTGATGAACAGCACCAACAGCCAAAAGTGAACTTACAGCAACACGCTCGGGTGAGAAGGCTAGACATCCAAACACAAGCAAATAACAAAATTAATTATATAGCTTATAGTTGCATAATTATTACATATTTTAGATTGGGGAACGGCAGAAGCATAGAGAGAGAGACAGAGAGAGAGAGTTTTGAAAGATCAATAACTTGGTGATCAAAGCTTTCATCATAATGCAATTGAAAAGTTACAGAGACAGGATAATACCTCTGTCAGAAAGTACTAATAAAGTATAGCCTTCCTTAATTGCTTCAACTGCCTCAGCACATATCCTATCTAATGTCTCTTCCAGTCCTTTTCTCCCACGCTCCTTTGCATAAGTTATGTCAAGAACTGAACTTTTCCATCCTCTATAATCCATCATTTTAATTGCCTCCATCTCATCAATGGACAAGAGGGGACCCTTTAGTGAGAGACGATGGCATTGTTCTTCACTTGTTTCCGTTAGATCACCTTCAGGTCCAATCATGCATTCCATGGAAGTCACAATCTTCTCTCTAATAGGATCAATTGGTGGGTTTGTCACTTGAGCAAACATTTGCTTGAAGTACTCAGATGACAATTTTTCTCGGTTAGACATAACTGCTAAAGGAGCATCATTTCCCATTGAACCAAGAGCCTCCGTAGCATCTTTTACCATGGGAAGCAACAGCATCTCCAAGGCCTCAACAGTATAACTATATAGTGTTAATCGAAAAATATCAGAATCATTATGTATCCCAAGAAAACAATCTAAGTATATCACAGTAGAGGGTGGAAAAACATATAGCACTACATACCCAAAAGCTTTTAATGGTGCCAGTAAGCCATGAATGCCCATGTTCTCCATATTGTCATCTTCATTAGATGACTTCAAGTTCCAGAAGAAACAAATCACAACTAGGAAACACTAAAGCAGAGAATAACGAAACAGAAATTAATTATCCAACAATGAACAATGTAATTCTTACGGAAATGACGCCAGCTATGACTGGAGCAACCCTTTCAGATTCAAGAACAGAGTTAACTATGTCTTTAAGCTCAATCTTTTGCCTCTTTAACCAATCCCCATAAGGCCTAGCAAGAGAATATTGGTGCTTTAAGGATTCATCATCTACAACAATATGCTTGTCAAAATCAACCAGGAGCATCATTCCAGGATTAAGTCTTCTTTTGCTTAGGACATCTTCAGGCGGAATGTCGACAACACCAACTTCACTAGCCATAATAACTCGTCCACTACGAGTAACATAAAATCGACCAGGACGCAACCCATTACGATCAAGTGTAGCTCCCAGGTAACGGCCATCCGTAACTGTTTAAAATATACCATCAGCAAAAGCAGTAAAACTTCAAATGGAGAGCATGTAAAATGTTGAAGCGGCTAACATGAGATAAGAGCAGGTCCATCCCAAGGCTCCATGAGAGCTGAGAAGTATTCATAGAAGGCCTTCCTCTGAGGGTCCATATTTTTATCATTTTGCCAGGCTTCAGGTATCATCATCATGACAGCTTCAGGGAGACTTCGTCCAGCTCGAACTAGAAGTTCAAGTACACCATCAAAAGCCCCTATAAATCAAAGAATTGGAAACATAAATCTATTGAATCATGAAAAGAAATTAATCTATATAATAAACATTTTAGGGCTTTAAAACTTAACATGAAAAGAATTTACCTGAATCAGAAGAACTAGCATCCACTATGGGAAGAAGCTTCTTCATCTCATCTTTTGACAGACCAAGCTCCTTGCACTTCAATAGACCCTCACGAGCTTTCATCCTGAGCAGCAATGTTCAGGATCATTTCATAGTACAAATTTTATCATTTTATTCCTTCAATAGATTTGCACATTTAAACAAATTGCCATGTCGAGAATATATATCCCAATAAACAACATACTGACCAGTTCACATTGCCTCTGAGTGTGTTAATTTCCCCATTATGGCCCAAGATTCGCATAGGTTGAGCACGATCCCAACTAGGAAATGTATTGGTAGAAAATCTTGAGTGTATCTGCACCAAAAAGGAAAGAGTCAAAGATTGAAATTTGGCCTGCTTCAAATTGCCAAATGATGACACAACTTGCTCAAAAGCACATATCAGGACTTCAAAATCTTGTTACTGCAGTGCCAGATGCAAGAAATGGTTGAATCAATAATTTATTCTAACTAAAGAATTTTTTTCTGATCGACCACCAATTGGTAGCTTACTCCTCAAACAATTGATCATAGAGCACTGCAGTAATTTTCTGCAAACATGACTTACTTCTGCAATGAGGTTTCTTACCAACTCACCCAAGGCTTCAGCATCCAAACTCAAATAGTTTTCAAGGAGTGGAAGAACTTAAGAGATCATTCAAACCTCAATGCCTCAGAAGTCATTCCTCAACCTTGCATACCTTCAGTTACCGGTGATTCCCATGCTGTTTGTTGAAGCATGAGTTAGTGGATAAAAAGACAAGTGAATGGATAATATATTTACCAGGGCCATGTAGCTCGTAAACCTTTCATTGCCAAGATCCTCATAGTAGTAGTCGCTTAACTGTACAGGCTTTAACTGACCCTTGTAAACAACAGTCCTGCCGAAAACAAAAAATGGCAACATTGCTAAGATTAAGTGCTAAGATTACTCCTGCAGTAAACTATGTCACTTTGAGAATGATGAACCTTGAGGAAAGAGAGCATATATAAAAGTCCTTCACACCACCATGCTGGAGGTTTAATGCTGCTCGGATGGCTACCATGGACACCCTCCGCAGTATGTACATCTGTAGTGCAGTGTATAACGTGAATTAAGAATGCCAGACATTAGAACTAGAAGTTCAAAGTAGCCATCTAGTTTGAACAAATCAGATTCCCAGCCCAGATAAGGATCTTCTGTTCAAGAATTTTCAAATTTGACCACTTGTGCAGAAATCAAGTAGAACATACAAAAATTGAAACGAGGAAAACCCAGTCTCCGAAAAAATAATGGATCAAACATTACCTGCTGTTCGAAGTCAGCATTGGACCTAGGAGTAGGAGTAAGAAAAACTTGTTCAACCACAGGCTCAGTTTGCAAAGCAGCATTGCCTAACCCTGAATTATCTGTTGGAACCGATCGCCAACCAAGAACAGTATGCCCGAGAGACTCGGCAACCTTTGACACAAATCACAAGATGAAGTTTATAGGATTGAGGGCCAACAGATTAAATAAAGGCTCCATTTTAAATGTAATACCATAAATTACCTTTGTGAACACATTTTTGCTTTCTTCCCTTCGATTCTCTGAAGTGGGCAAAAAGAACATGCCAACTGCATATTCTCCAGGCGGTGGTAGGAAGAACCCAATATCCTTGGCAACCTGGTTGAGTGCAATTCAAGGAGGATCATCACCATGATTCATATGTTATAATTTGCAGTCACATGCACGAGGATTATAAAGTAAAAATAGAAAAGAAAATCCCCTTGCTCAACAGGAAGAAATCTTTCAATAAATTCACTTATTATAATTATTATTATTGGTAGTAGTAATAGATAACAAAAATCTTGGAACGACGGAGACGCGGGCACTTGAAGTAAACCAGTGAATAATTTTGAAAATATATATCAACATATACAAACAAAAAGGGTCACGCAATTAAAAAGATTTTCTTAAAATGATAATAATAAAAGTTCACCTCTCTATAGAAGTCATGAGGAAGAGCCAAAAGAATTCCAGCTCCATCACCCGTATTATTTTCACATCCACAAGCCCCTCTATGCGACATGCGTATCAACATCTCCAAAGCATCTGTCACCTACATCATCCATATCTCCATGAGAGCCAATCAAAAAACAAGAAAAATTGAATGAACATCGGTAATATCTATCCCTAACACACGAATCAAACGGGTATACGGAACACGTCTCTCAGCAAAATATAATGTAAAGAAGCACTCACCGTTTTGCGGCTGCTCTGACCGGATAACTCCGCCACGAATCCGACCCCACATGAGTCCTTATCAAAAGAGGGATCATAGAGTCCAAGAGGCTTCTCCGGCACGCCGGACAATGCTGACCGGAGCACAACCCGGAGTTTCGGAGACCGACCGGGCCCGTCAGACTTCCAAAAAAGGAGTCTTTCCGATCGCAATTTGGTCCCAAAGAATTTGGTATCTACGGCGATGGAGGGCCTTTTTTCTGCAGCAAAGCACTGGACAGACCTAGAGCTCCAGCGAGAGAGTGCTCCGACATTAAGCTTCGGTGTGACAAACGAGGATAAGGAGGAGGAGAATGAAGGTTTATTGGTCTGGGTAGGTAAGGCAAAAGGAGAGGAGGTTGGTCCTTGTTGAAGGAGAGAGCTTGAGGTGGCCGACATTATTGACAAAACCTAAACAGTAGAGCTGATGATGTGATCACAGTATTTTTGTTGGAGATTTTCCTTAAGATAACCGAAATATTTTCACATACATATATATATATGTGCACTGTATCCAGATCTGAGAAGATCACCAGAAGGTTTTTCTTTTGAAAAACCAACAACAATGTAAAAAAACAAAAACAAAAACCAGAATTGATTTAACAATGTAAAAAGCTGATACTTGGGATAAAACAATAACAACAATCAGATTTGATTTGATTTGATTGAGAAAACACAAGCTTCGGGGGACGATCCAACCCAGAAATGAAGAGCGGAAAACAAAACGAGGGAAGCAGTTGGGAGGGGGGGGGAGGGGGAGGC
>JAOSBM010000006.1:15725851-15736905 GCA_027568955.1 Erythroxylum tenue
TTACATAAACGAAATACATGCATATATGAAAGGAATACCTCATAATATATTATTAACAAATCATAATGTTAATACATAAATCACATATGTCCATTGGCCTAGGGCACACTACTAACACATTTGGCCTTGAACCTAGCCCGACCGAACATCGGGTCCAAAATTCACTAAGCTCGACCCTAGCCCAAGGCCCAACAGACTATGAAACAAAAATGACATTATTTTCTTTTAAAAGCAAAACGATGTTGTTGTAAAATGACATCTTTATGTCATTTTAGTCTAGATTAATATTTCCCTCCACTGTCCTCTGCTTCCATACCCAGTTGCCTTACACGCTACCTTCTTCTCCTCTCTCTCACACACACATACACACACACAAAAACCAAACCTCACTTCACTACACCACCCATTCACACTCCCTGTAGCTGTCCCTTCGTCGCACCACACGTTAACCTACTTCCTCATCTTTAGGCTTGACAATAAGGCCTAGGCCTAGCCTGGCCCATCTCAAAGTCAACTAGACAAGCCCGAGGCTCAAATTTTTAAGCCCGACTAGGCCTCGAGCAATGACAAAATGATGTCATTTTGAATTTTTTAAAATAATAATAAGGCGAGCTACCTAGTTTAGGCTTGGTAGCCCAAGCTTAGGTCTAGAGCTAGGCCCAAGCCCGAGAATACAAGGGTTAGGCCGCCTAGGCCCAACCCAACCCATTTCCAACCCTATCTGTCTCCATCTTTTTGTTTCTTCGCCACCCAACCACTAAGGTAAAGTTACTGAATCTTTTGATTGAAAATTAAATTTATGAAATATTTAAAATTTTGGGATTGTTGCTATTTGGTAGTTGTTTTTATGGACTTACACGGTCACATACATGGACATGTATATGACCATGTAAATGATTGTAAGTTTTGAGAACTTAAACAGTCACATACACGCACGACCACATATATGAGCGTGTATATGACCGTGTATGTCACTTAATCATGTTTGTGTATATGACTGTGTAAGTCACTTAATCATACTTACATAATCACATGCACGCCATTTTTGTTTACTTTATATTATTTAATATTTTTATTATTTACCTTTTAATTATAATATTATTAATGTTAGTCATATTTGTACATGGTAGGTTCAGTTATATATCAACACCGCATACAAGCGAAAGGTTTGCAATCATATTGGGCGACTATTTGATAAATTGTAATATCAACATCAAATTGGCCATTATAACAGTTGACAATTATAGCACGAATGATGATAGAAAAGTTAAAGAATAAGATAAGGGCTACGAGGTTGTTGGTTGGTGACAGATGCATTGTTTTGTGCATATTCTAAATTGATTGTGAAGAATAAGTTAGATATGATAAAGGTAGCAATACATTTGATTCAGATAGTGTAGTATATTAGAGTGCAACACCTAAAAGAGTTGATAAATTTGACGAAACTTCACGATAACTATGCATTCTGAGTACGAAGAAGTTTGTTTTAGATTGTCCAACCAAATGGAACTCGTCCTTCAAGATGTTGGAGTCGTTAATCCAATATGTTGATATGTTTACGAGATTGAGATAAAGAGATTCTCGGTACACTTACATGCCTACAGAAAACCAATGGGAGTTGGCTAGAGAACTTTGTGTGAAGTTGGAATTATTTTATACTACAACTGAATTGTTCTCGGGAACAAAATTCCAACTTCATATTGTTGCTTTAGCATTATGTGTAAGATAACGAAAGCTTTATCTAATTGGATGTTTGATTCCAATGAGGTTATTCAAGTTATGGCAAAGCAGATAAAGAAGAAGCTAAGTTTGTATTGGTATATGGTTGGACATACTGTTGTAGTCATATCTATGCTAGACTCAAGATACAAGAAGGAGAGAGTTAATGTTATATATAATGTATTGTATAGTGATTAGGCTCAAAAGCATGTAGATTTCATTAATCAATTTTGGTATGATTTGTTTAATAATTATCAACTCAGAATGGACAAATTTCAAGATCGGGATCGCAGTAGTTCAAACTGTTTAGCTCCGACTTTAGTTTCAGGTTCGAGCTTATCTTTTAAGAGCAATTTATTACTTTCACTTATATAATTCATGAAAAAAGGGCTATGATTTCGTACAATATGATGGAGTTAGATAAATATTTGATGGAAGATTGTGTGGCCGAAGTGGAAAGTGTGTAATTCGATGTATTAATATGGTGAAAGAATATTGAAATAATTTTCTAATCATAGAAGTAATTACTTGAGACTTATTAGTAATTCCATCATCTACTATTACTTCAGAGTCTGTTTTTAGCACTGGTGGTCGGTTATTAGTCCTCACTGTGCTCAACTTCATCATAGTACTGTGGAAGCCCTTATGTTTGCCTGAAGTTGATTAGATGATAAAGATATTGAGGATAAACTCTTTTCTTTATGATATATCAATTTTTGTCTATTTTTTATATTATCTTGCCTTACATTGTTTTTCTAATTTGTATATTAATACAGCCACAGGTATTGATACGGAGGTAACTAGTCATATACATACTTATACTCATAAATCAAATGGACATTATTTTGATAAAATATTCGAAGATGAAGGTATATTTAGTTATTTATTAATTATTACTATGTGCTTAATATTTCTTTAATTTTAATATTACAATACCAAATATAATGTTTCTATATATAGAAGCAGCAATGCAAACTATTGATGATTCTGACTACAATAATTAACTACTCGCTTTGGTCTCCACTCTCTCTAGCTTCCACTTTTAGTCTCTCGTATTCCCAAGCTCCCAGTCTAGAACATTATTTTATGATTTAATCTTGAATTTTTGTAAATTGTATCATCTTGAAAATTTGGATAATCATTTTTTAAAATTATGTCATCAATTAATGAACTTTGTTCTTATCATCAATTAATTGAATTGTTCACATTAATTATAATATTTTCATTTTCTATAATCCTGTCCTCCTTCATAATGAATTGAGTTTCATCTTATTCATTTTATCAATATATGTACATTTTATATATTCATTCATTATAAAATCTCAATGTTTATTAATCAATTGAAGTTCGTAACTTCAATTAATTGAATTGATCACTTTAAGTTTTTCTTTAATTGCCTATAATGTTATTCTCCTTCATTATTAAATTTGGATTCATCTCATTCATTTTGTCAATATATGTACGCTTATATATTCATTCATTATAAAATATCAAATTTGTTAATCAATTAAAATTCGTAACTTGAATTAATTGAATTTATCACTTTAGCTATAATTTTTCTTTCATTTCCACTAATCCTATCATCTTTAATTAATGAATTTGATTTTATCTTATTCATTTTGTCAATATATGTATGTTTTATATAGTCATTCACTATAGAATCTCAATTTTTGTTAATCAATTGAAATTCACAACTTTAATTAATTGAATTGATCACTTTAATTATAATATTTTTATTTCATTTCCTATAATCCTATCCTCCTTTATTAATGAATTTGATTTCATCTTACTCATTTTATCAATATATGTACGTTTTATATATTCATTCATTATAGAATCTCAATTTTTATTAATCAATTGAAATTCGTAACTTTAATTAATTGAATTTCTCATATTCAATTTTTAATTAATTACATTTCTATTAAAAATAAAAATAAAAATAAACAATTTGGGTCAGCCCAAGCCCAACCCTTATGACCTGATCCTGGCTTGTCATGGCTCATTGTCATCCCTAACTAATATCACTTTAAATTCTATAAAATGATTAATGCATAAATCATAATAAAAGCATGGATATTAGTTCGTAACTTTTTCTGAAACTTGATCCTTTTTTTGTTGTATCTCTCGAACTGATTATGAAATCAACTCATCTCATCCACATCCAACCTCTGACGGTATTCATAGAACGTGTTGAGAGAAGTTTATAATTGTTGTAAAGAGGATTAGGAAAAGAGTGCTAGCTTCCTTAGAGCTAAAGTCTTTTTATAATAAGTTTTAGATATTTTAGTAATTTAATTGAAATTAAATTCTAATTTTGATTAAACTTTAATTAGAATTAGAGTTAATTTTAATGAAATATCATTTATGTCCAAATAAAATCGAATATCTCATATTGATCCTTACTTATTAAATATTATATATTTAATAATAAAGTTTATCAAATTATAGAACAAAGTATAACTTGATTAAAAACATGTTTTCTCTCTTTAACTCATTTTTTGCCTGCGACCCATTAGGTTTCGAAATATGTTGGCAATAGATATAAATTATAATCATAAATTATATTTAGAATTATATAAATTAAACTAATTAGATAAATTAAACTCCTTTAATTTATCTTTAATTATCTAATTAAACAATTTATATCTATAGATCAAGATTGACGTCAAGCAGTACATCATGACCTTCCAAATATTTAATAATGTCAAAGCGGTTTTGACTAAGTTTTTTTTATGTATGCTTTTTTGTATAATTAAATCCTTTCATCATGTAATGTTTCTATTAGAGATAGAACAACTCTAATCGAATTCAATTATGTTAGTTTTCCACTATTAATAATTGTCAATTAATGATACTTGAAAACTATTTTTAAAGTGTCATTTTACTTTGACCAATGATTTTTCGAATCAATACTAATCGAGAATAATGAAACAATCTCCCCAATCACTTTAAGGTGATATCATGTATTAATCATTCAACTAGCTCTATATAGTTCATGTTATATCCAATGACTATCGACTAAGTTATTATTGATTAAACATGTCATAAATAGTATCAAAATATATCAATCCCTATACAATATAACTTTGGAGATCTCAAATCAAAGGTTTACTTATACAATTACTATAATGAGAATTTCTACAGACATATAAGTAATATTCCAAATAGAATTCTCATATGGGGTTAGTTTAGTAAATTTGTTCTTTATAAGAATTCACACATTTACTTAAGTATCTTCATTAGTTTAGTCAATGAGATCAACTACTTCCTTTATAAGGAAAAATATAAGGCGTGCTAGTCTTTTATGCTCTATTAATGTCCAATTTTAATAAAACAATTTCAAAATAATACATAAATACAATATGAATATCATAATTATTATCTTATCATAAATTCACCTATAATGTATATTTTTTCCATCGAATTTATAATATGCATTCATATGCATAAGAATATAAAATAAAGATTGTCTTTAAATTATTTTATCATTAAAATAATAAGCAATCGGTTGGCAAGGTATAAACCAATAATCTCTTTATCATATTAGACAGATAGAGTCAATTCGTGAAAAACATCATTCCACAACATAGATCAATGAAAACTGTGTTGGAATTTTCCCGAACGGCGACATTCGACTAATGATTTCTATAGGCTTTATAGAAGATCTTATATGGTAACATACAAGTGAGTTGCATATATAGGGGAAAAAAAAAACTTAGCTCGCTAGTACTAGTATATTTACTAAGTTAGATGGCTAGAACTTGTGGAAAAAAAAAGCAACTATTCACATCAAATTATTTATACAAGAGTTGGTATCAGCACTATGTATCTGTGTGCTGAAATGGTATTGCCAAATTGCTCTCATAGGTCTTGTCATTACACATAATCAGTACATACAATTAAGAGTAATTAATAATTAAACGCGGCTTTTCAAAGCCGGTTACTGACACAAGAGATCGGGGACAGACAGGGAGTCGATTGATAATAATGAGTTGTAAGAGAGCTGTACTGTACGTATGTTGTTTTTAGCGTAGCTGTCATGATCCCATGGAGTCAATTATGATGAAGGGTCGGACATCTGTTAAGATAATAGAATGGTCTCATGATCATCAATAATATACGGTGGTGGCCTTTGGTAACTCTAAAATTTAACAACTAAATGGATCGACATGTAATGTAGACACTTTTGGCCATTTCATAATATCTTATTCAGTACTCTTTCAAAGTTTCTAAGGGCCGGCCAACCCCATGTTAAATGCAATTTGTAACTGGGAGGGGTCGGTCTCAGGTAGAGGTAGGGTCTAAAACTAAAAGTGCAAAATGCAGCATACATTTCAAATACTATTTTAAATTTAAAGCGAAAATATATATATATATATATATATTTTACTTTTGGTGCTATTAACAAAGATGGGAAGACGGGGTTCATTGTTGCCGGAGATTGGCGAACGACCTGCACCAGGTTACTATTCTCAACTAACTCTTCATCATTCCTAACCCTTAACAAAGTTGGTGAACATGCTTTCTTCTGTCTTGGTCCCGTTTTGGGATTTAGTTGATAATTGAAGACGACTTACTCGTCTTGGTTTAACCTTTTCTTTCTTTTACACTTTTTGCTAGTGCAAAGACTAAATAAAAAAAGAGGAGTTAAAGAACTGAATTCGAGGCCCGCGTGAGTTTCTTTGACTAATTTATATGTCGTTTAGGTTTTTATAAGTGCGTTGAGATAACTAGGATTCTGAATTCTGATAAGGGACAGCACAGATTTAGCATGGAGAGGAAGATCCTTAGTGTGGCAAACAATGGATGGTAGCTTGAGAGTGAAAATGAACTAGAAAGTAGTAGGTAGGATGCAATTCGTGAGTGGGTAGATGGAATGTTGACGTCAGTATCTAGGAATCTCTGCTAATTGGTTTCTTTTGATTTATATACACATATATAAATATATATTATGATGATCAAGTGGTAGTTAACTACTTCCACCTACCTCTTTTCCTCTTTTGTCTTTTTAGCTATGCAATGCCCTTGAAATTTCTTACCTGATGATTTCAAGAAGTTGAATAGTCAATACAAAAGTGGTTGGTGCTGCAATTCAATTAAGCTTGGTTCACCATTTGATATGACTCTTGGCAGTCGTCAATGAGGATAGTTCTACGTCTCACCTAATCCTACATAACTGGAAAATAAATCCAAATCATTTTTCTTGCTGGATGGTCGATCCAGCATACTAATTCACTACTTCGGATGTATAAGTTTTCCTACTAAAGCCGATAAATCAGACTATTAGGAGGAAGCCTATCCCTTTCGTTTCATATTCAGCTGAAGACAGGCCACGATCGATCATTGACCAGTTTTTTTAACGCAAGGTCATCGTATTTCCTTCTTGCTATTGGCTTTGAGCTAGAGCATTGGAGTGTATTAAGACATTAGCATCAGGTTTTGTATTTGCAGTCAAAATCAGAGCAAGTGTAGGGTTAGAAGCATAAGCAACCGATGGCTCGTGCCTGACGAAGACAAGGACCCAACGTTTGCCTCAAGATCGATAAGTAGATGCTGTTATTGTCTGACTTGGGCAACAAGTTCTTGGTGGGGTAACATAAAAGCACACAGTCTAGTACTACTATTTCGTGGGTAGTAGGTAGCTACCAGTACGACTACCAACCATACCACCTGGGCCTAGGTTAGCTGATTGTTGCTTTTAACGTGCTTATTCTGTTCCCCTTTTCGTCCTTGGCATCGTCGTATTGAAAATTTTTAACTCAATTACAGATCGTGGCGTTCGAGGTTTTTCATGAAGACACCTGGCTAGTAATTCCAAGTAGCTTTGACATATAAAAATAATTACTTTGATTAGTTTAAGGTAGACAAAATCAATAGTTACGTTCAATCGAATGTAGAAAGATAGATGTTGATCTTGTTCAATACTGTTAAATTAGCAGTTTACAACTCCTGGAATCCGGGATGCGTAGAAGGTTGAGATTCCAGGCCTCCAGGCATCAGAAACTGGGCCTAGTACTGGGCTCTTCAAATGTGTCTCCACCATGAAAATCTTTGAAACCGTATTCTTAAGTTTCAATAGCTTCCAACTTTTCGAAGCTATCTTTTAGATCTAAAACTTGGACATTTATTTTGTGAGACCACATGACGGTATGTTTATCTAGATAAGAGATTTACTTTTTATTCTTAATGATACATCAAGCTTTTAAACTTGTTTATTTAATATCTCGAGAGAGAAATTGGTCCTCCTTCGAACTATTACATTGACAAAATTAATTTCAATTACCTCTTTAAAGTAAAAAAATCACAAATTCATCTATCATTCAATATTTCGTATATATGCTAATTTAGACTTATTGATTTAGTATAAAAAATTTCATCCAAAATTTCCATTACGAAATTCTTGTATGTAGGACTCTTGTTATTTCTTTAGGTTTTAATTCTGAGCTAAGTGTTCTAATCATTAATTAAATTTAGATTTTTGTAATTTATTTTGGATAACTCTTTTAATGTTGTAGTTAAGCATGAAATAGATTACATGATTTCACGTGAATCTTAATGTCCATCTATTAGTGGCAAAATGACTTCTCAACTACGTTAACCTTAAGCAATCAAAGCCATCAAAAAGGTTTAGTACCAATTTCTTACAACTCCAGTTAAATTAGAAGAGAGAGTTAAACATTTAATTGCTATAGCTGCTCCATATAAGTCCACGATTCGCTTACACCATATTTTCGGATTTAGTGGATCTATCATTCTAGTCTAGAATTTCATTACACTACAAGAAAAGTCACGTTTGCCGACGAAATATTCCGTTGGAGAAAGAGATATTTCCATCGGAAAATATACGTACCGATGGAAAGCGACCAAAGAAGAAACCGTCGTCAATAAGGCTGTCGCTAATACTTATCGACGGAAAAATATCCGTCGGTGTATTATCAACGGCCAACCGACGGAAAAAAATCCGTTGTTGTTATGTGACGACGGATATTGATTAAAATTTTCGTCGGTGAAGTGCACATACCACCGACGGATATATTCCGTCGGTAACATTTTCGGTCGGAACAACTGTCAGTACGTTCAGAGCGATAACAAAAGTAAATGTAAACGTTAACGACCGAAATATAATCTGTCGAAAAGTATAATGCGTTACCGACGGTAATACTTACGTCGGCAATTGTAATTCAAGTTTTTGTACCGACAGTATATTTAATTCTGTCGGTGAAATTTAATATTTACCGACGGTTTTGTGTAATCCGTCGGCGATATGTATAGTTCACCTACTAACATTCCATCATCTTCCGCTAAATGCATATTCTCAAGAGTTCCCTTATCTGTGCATACTAACTTAATTTGTATATTTGTATATATTTGTGTAATCAGAATATTAGATTAGAAGTACAGAGTAAAAAAAATGTCAATTGTTTTAAAATTGATAATGAACACATTAAAGTGTACATAAATTGTTATGTTTGTACTTTAAACATAATGAGTTCGACTATCTAAGCTTGTGGTGATCGTGGGTGGTCCTTTGCAGAACTTCCCTTCAACTGTTCAACGACTGTCGAAGGGAAGCCATCTGCATGATCTCTTCTCTCATCTTTTCCATCAGCTCCATCTGCACTCCCATCCGTTCTTCCTGCTCTCTCATCCGTTGATCCTGCTCCCTCCTCCGTTGTTCCTCCCGCTCTGTCTGTCCCTCTTCCAAATGAGTTATCTTATCCATTAATGTTTGTACTGTAGCTCGAAGCTCGATGACTTTATTGTTGTTCGCTGGCCTAGTGGACGCCGCTGTGCTGGATATGGAATATTGGGAATAACATGTGTTCCCATACGAACCTAGACCAAATATCATGCCTCGACGATCCCTACCACCCATGGCCTCAAAATACGTATGAGTCTCGTCTACAGGCTGTTCCTCCTGAGACTGTAGCTGTATGATTTGTTATAATTTGTCCTATAAGGTATGTGAAGTTAACATTAATAGGAAGGCAGGGATAAATATTTAGAAATATATAAAATGCATTAACTGGACATATATTCAGCTCTCGACAACGGTTGTTGATGAAGGTTACACCGTCATGCTTCTTCGTGTGAGTGTGCAAAAATAACTGACTAAGTGTAGGCTTTATGCCCAATGACTTTTCCTATATGAAAAAACTAAACTGTTAGATGTTGACTACAAATCGTTTAAACTTCGGCAGAGGTTCGCCTGGTTGTTTGATATATAGTTGCCCCCTGTTGAACAAAGAAAATAACTAAACACAGCTATAAGTGGCACCAGACATTTATACCATGATCATTATCCATAATACAACAAAGAAAAATATTTACAAAGTTATTGTAAAGTGCAGATACTTACAAGTCTATCTGCATGCTCCTGGTGAGTTATTGAGCCTCTCGTATGTACGGGAAGACTCTCTCGACCTGGGCCTCCACGTCTGTTGGCCGAGTTACGTCCTGAGATGGATATTGCCGTAGGTGATGCCTAATATGCCAGCCAACGACTCCAAGTATCCTCCGAAATAAAGCGGGATCGTGCACCAGCCTTGTGTATCGCGGTAATGCCCTCAATAAATTGCCTAATAATACGACCAGCAATGTTACAACTATGGATCTTTTGTTGTTATTACACAACGAATGTCACAGTTTACGAGAATGCTTCCGAAAATTCGGCAACATTTTCCCTATAAAATGTACACCCCCTGTTGAAATCAGGGTCTCTCTGTATGTAAAAGAACACTTCTATATCATCCCGTACGCACAACTACAATCGGGTCTCCAAATTACATGTCTACACTCAAATCAATCCATTAATAAGGACATTAATAACAGTTAATTTTAACATTAATAAAAGTTTATTAATGTTACCTCTAAGTTTTATTTAAAAATCAAAATAACTTTTCTCTTGATTATGACAGAATTTATGCATCTATGTAAATAATCATACAATGACTACCATCTTTACTTCCTCACTTGATTGAGTAATTAGCATTTTCACATTAATTTATTTACATGTCTCATATAAGAAAATTTAACGAAAATTAAGTAATTTCTTAAATTTTAGTTGTTAAATTTTAATTCAACTATATTTTGCATATTTATAATTTAACCCTTATAAATATGCAAAATGTATACTTTTTAGTAATATAAATTTTTGGTAACTTCAAAATTCAAGAGAAATGACAATAATAATACATAAATAATATAAAGTAATAAACTCCACTCACCGAAAAATAGGAAAATGACCATAAATATCAGAATGAATTAAGTTGAATGATTTGTTTGCAATAGGATCATTATCATTAAAAGACAAAGTAGGTTGTTTGCCAAATTGA